>PVKS010017507.1:0-41898 GCA_004027875.1 Aplodontia rufa
TGTGTGTGTGTGTGTGTGTGTGTATAGTTAATTATATTTGTTAGGTGCATAATATAGAAAAATTAAGAGAATGGGGTGTGGGCAGTGTGGGGGTAATTATGATTTATGATTAAATGCATACTTTATTGCTACTTCATACAAATGTATGATTGTAAAACTATTCAACTCTTAATAAAAATAGTATCTAAAACAAGAATTGTTAAAAATATATAAATGTATATATATATATATATACATACATACGTACATACCCCAAAGGCAGATGCCCAATGACCCACCTCCTCCAGAAATACCCTACCAGCCAATGCCTAGCAATTAATCCCATCAGGGGATCAGCTCACTGATTGAGACTCTCATAACCCAATCATTTCACTTCAGCCTTCTTGGATTGTCTACAGGAGCTTTTAGGTGACACTTTTCATCCAAACCATAACAATATCCCCAGAGTTTATGGTACTCCAAGAATTTTAAATTGGACTGTCCCAGTGGCAGGTTTGGTTTTTTTTTTCCTAGGGACATTTAGAATTATTTTAATTGGGACAAGAAAATCCTAAAGTTGCATCCCATATAGTGTGCAGGCTGAGTAATATTCTCAGATGTCTGGGACTGGCATCCTGGATGTCAGCCCTCCCCTCTTAAAACTGAGACAAGGTCCTCACTTTATTAGTGAGAAGCCACAAAACCATGTCACATGAGGACATATTAGGATTTTCTCATCAGTAATGTAGGCATAATATTAAAAGGAATAATGAGCATTTACTCAGCACATATTTGTTGGGATGCTATGTAGACGTTTGGATTAATATCCTCATTTAATCTTCACAACCAACCTATAAGTAGGCATAATTATTTTCTTCATCTTTTACAAGTAGGAAATCAAGGCTTACAATGCCTGAATAATTACCCAATGGCATATTTAGTAAGTGATTGAACCCAAGCCTTGGAATTCCAGAACCTGTAATGTTAAAAACCCTACAGAAGACTTCAGCAGACTGAGTAGCAGCTTCATTGCTCCAAAGAGTATTGTGGAAGAAAGACTGGGCTTATTTCACAGTGGTTGGAAGTATGTGCAGCCAGCGAGAGACAGGATTCTGAATTTCTGAACTTTCCAGAAGGGAATAGATTGTTCCAGAAAAGAGACAATTCCTGAACTTGGTTGGAAGTCTTAAAGGAATAAAAGCATTTCATAAGTAGCCTAATTTTAAAAATCCTCACAATAAAAAGCTCCCTTTTGGTTTATTTCTGTAGCAAGCTCAAAAGGAGGAAAGGACTCCTCCATACAGACTCAAAATTAACTTTTAAAAAAGAAAAGAAAGGCAACTTATTTTACAATAAAACTTGGGATTTAGCACAAATTCCCATGCCTTTTTAATAAATGCAGATAAGCCATATGCCCCTTCAGTTCAAGTTTGAGTATTAATCATAAAAAGTCCATATTCCAAAATGCTTTATGTGTTTTTACGATCACGGGAGGCTGCCTTGCCTTCCATTCATGAGTAATTTTTTCTGATGGCTCCCTCTAGATCTTAGAAAATAATTAAAACTAATGAACAGTCTTCAGTGACAGCAAAGCAGGGAGCATATTGTCTGCTATCTGGGCTTCAAGCTTGATCAAAGGGAAGACTCACTGAGATGCAGAGACTCTGATATTCTGTGCTTCACTTCCTGACCACCCACCGAGACCAAATGACAGTTTCAGGGGAAATCAGGAAGTAAGTTTTTTTTTTTTTTAGCACTTTCTAGAACAGTTAGAGTTTGCAAAAATACAATTAGTCAGTGTAACTGCTGATTCCCCAACAGAGATGGATCCTAAGATGTGCAGTTTTTATTTTCTCTTACAGTTTCCTGATATCATCAATGGAATAATGGTTTCATTAAATCATCTCTGCTCTTTACACAGATCGCTAAGCTAGTGTGACAGCAGTCGAGCGGGAGGCAAATAGAAGCATTCAGAAATTACCATTTTGTCATATTTTTCCAAGTTTAATGATATGCTCTCAACAGATCAAATAGGGAAGATTTAATTCAGGTATTTACCAGGTCAAAGCAAAAAAATGAAACAAACTCCAGATGCGGTCCATTGTTTTGGAAATGGGAAGGTTGAATAGGGAAGTGTTTCTGGAAAACGTGTTGGCAGTATGGAGAAGGTAGAGGAGAAATAGGAACTGCAGGAGGGGGGATTGATTACTTTGTCCGCTTTCTGTTGTGTATCCTGTGGTTTTACCCACAGAAAAGTGACTATTTTGGTTGACTTGACATTCAATTTAACATGGGTCAAGCAATTAACAAATTGTAACGAATCAAAATAGAAGCTTTGCCCTTTTAAATTGTTCTTCTGCAAATGATTTAAAATAAATCCCATGCATTAAAGATACAGCCAAAGTAAATTAGCTTTTAACACTGGCCACAAAGGGGATTTAGATGATAATAATAATTAAAAAATAGTCATTTCTTAATTGCTGTAAAGCTTATTATATGTAGGGCCTGCTTGGAATTGGAATTTCTTCTCTTCCATTTCCACTTTTTATATTGATGGGCAACTTGTAGGGAGGAAGAAAGCAAAGATGTTCCAGACTTAGGTAGGGGACTGGATTGGTGGCTCAGCAGTAGAGTGCTTTCCTGGCATGTGTGAGGACCCAGGTTCAAGTTAGGTAGGGGACTGGATTGGTGTCTCCAGCGGTAGAGTGCTTGCCTGGCATGTGCGAGGACCCAAGTTCAAGTTAGGTAGGTGTTGGGCTCTGTGCAAAAGGAAAATCGCCATACTGGACGCCATGATACTTCTCTTTCCTCCCCCTTCACATTTCGCAAGCTCTGAGCAAGGCAAGCTACGTGCCTGCGCTGGAGTGCTGCTTTCTCTCTCTCTTCGCATCTTCCCAGTAGGTGATAGATGACGCCACCAACATAATAGTCCCTCATTGGCTGAAATAAGCTAGTCTGCCACTTCACTATTGGTCCCTTAGCAGCGTGCTCTCCCTATATATACCGATGTGGGGGAGAAATAAAGCGGGAGAGAAGTTTCAAAGCCCCACCTGCGTGTGAGACTGAGTTCTTTTCTCCCCTGCCGGGAAAGAAGGTCCCGTGTTTCTCCCGTCAGTGCTCACCCACCTCGGCACCCCCCCATTCCCATCCCGGTCCTGACTCGGCCCCTCAGGGAATGGCCCAAGTTCGGGTCGTTCTGCCCGCTCCTTGCTCTGGAACGTTGCTGGGAGCGACAGGTATGGGACTGGATTGGTGTCTCCAGCGGTAGAGTGCTTGCCTGGCATGTGCGAGGACCCAAGTTCAAGTTAGGTAGGGGACTGGATTGGTGGCTCAGCAGTAAAGTACTTGCCTGGCATGTGTGAGGACCCAAGTTCAATCCCCAGCACCACATATACAACTAAGTGGAAGAAAGACAAGATTAGAAAATAAAATAAAATCTCTCTCTCTCTAACACACACACTACACTCTCTTTTAAAAATAAGTGCAAGGGTTTGTTAGATTTCTGTCACCCAGCCTTTCTCAGTGTCACAGCAGACTGAAATTGCAATTGTGACAAACACTGTCACCTGTCCAAGAGGCAGAGGTAAGGCTTTCCTTGAATGATGATCTTGCAGGACCACGGTGTGTGCGGATGCAGGCACACCCAGAACAGTTACAATCAGCACTACCCACTATTGCACAAGGTCCCTCCCCTGGTCCCTCATTAGTTGAACACTGGAGTGCAGTGTCTACTGTCTCCTGTTGGGTTATTTAAAGAAATACACCTTAGCTGTCCCACCTCCCTTTGTTCTTTTGTGGTGAATTGAGTGCCCTTTTGGCACATAGGCACCTGGTCAGGTCTGGCTCCTTCCCAGGGCCTCCTGTTTGTGGAAGGGTGTGAAATTTTACCCTGCTTGTAACTTTCCCTTCTGCTCTGTACTCCAGCTCTGCTTCTTACATCCCAGTTTCACATTCAAGGCTAATACTGTGTTCTGACACCTGACTGTATTTCTCACACACCAGTGCAGTTCCTCAACCCCAAGTTAGGAACCTGCTATAGCTTTGCACCCCAGACAAGGCAATGAAGTTCTGCCTGTAGAATGCTCTAGGTGCCTCTGTCCTCTTCTGTCTCTATTATACAGTCCAAAACCTCAAGATAGAAAATGTCACTCATTTCTTCCCTAGCCTCTGGGGTCAAAAGTTCTCAGAAAAGGATCTGATAGCTACAGAATTTCAACTGCATTTCTAAATACCTTTGTATTGATTATAAAATAAAAGATAGTGTGGATTATAAAGTTTGTAAAGGCTACCAAGTAGCTGTCGGTTGGCAAAAGAAAAATCTTAGGTATCGATGACATTTAGAGCTTGAAACCATTTCAAGTGCCAAAGTTATAGTTTATTTACCATCATAGCATGTGTCTAAACTGTCCCTATTCCCTTTAGATCAACTGAGATCCCTGGTCAGATCTAGCTGGAGCTCAGCAATCAAGGATCCATAGACCAATCCAGCCAAGTACCTGTTTTTAAATAGTCTATGACCTAAGGATGCTTTTGTGTTTTAAAATGGTTGAAAAATTAATATAAAAACAACATTTTGTGGTATGTGGAAAGGGTATGAAATTCAAATTTTAGTGTCCATAAATAGTTTTATGGGAATACAGCTATGCACACTCATTTACATAGTATCTATGGATGCTTTAGCACTGTAATGGAAGGATTGAGCAATTGCACAGCCCCTGGAGTCTCAGATACCTAAAATATTTACTATCTGCCCTTTAAAGAAGCAGTGTGTTAATGTGTAGGTCATTGTATTTAAAACCATGTCCTAAAGAATTAGATGGTTCAACAAAGCTCACCTTATCGCAGAGAATGGTGAGGGGTGGCTTGAGGAAGAGATGGAATCCGTCTACTCTTACCTGTTCTGTACTTTAGAAGTCAAAGATGGAATTTATAAAAGCATTTAAATTGGAAAAAGAAAAGATTTCAAATATTTCATGATTGCAGACCTCACTGTTTGCACAGTGATTTTAGCTTTTATAAATTCCATCTTTGACAGGCAAGGTATTTTCCAAGAAACAAGGACCTGCTACACTTTTCAGCATACAAGCACCTGAGTTTGTGGAAGAAAGTCAACCCTGGAGCCTCCCCAGGGCCCAGGTCGCAGTAGAAATTCTCATACTTACCTTCCTGCTTCTATCTCCACTCTACTCCTCTCTCCTACCAACTTCTGCAACCCCTACATCTTTTCTTGCTTCTGCTTAAACAGAATTTATATGTGACTTGGGGTTGTCAGGACATCTTTTGAACATCTGCTCCGGGGCTATTTTGCAACTTCCTCCTATTTCTCTCAGAAAGAGACAAACCTACTGGTTCAAGGCATGATTTGTAGTCAGGCCTGCATCCTGGCCCTTTTACCAGCCCACTTCTCTCTAACGTACTAATTGAACAGGTTTTATGAGGTTGTCGTGATATTAAATTATATACAGGTGTGTGTGTATGTGTGTGTGTATGTGTGTACATATGTAAAAACTACATCTATATATGGATAGAACATAATATATACCATTTAGATAATAATTATATCTACATGTAGATAGAACATAATATATACCATTAGATAATATATTATACTGTGTATTATTTATCTTTAATTATAAGTTATAATTATAATTCTATAACTATAATAATTTTTATTATATACAATTATAAAATGATCATAATTTTATAAATTATATTTTATTATCTATTTGTATGCATAGATACATATTTAGACCAGCATCTGGCAGGTGGTACACATTTCATAGGTATTTATTCTTTTTAACAACCCAATTGGCTCATTCAAGTCATAGATGGGTCCCTGGTCAACCTAATTAGGACTAATCTCCTGTTAGCCACCATTTGTAGCTCTTGCCATCAGAGGCTGAGTGACAGGGCGTGGGGGATTGTACTACAGTCCTCATTTCTTTGCCCCTTCTTCTACCTACTCACTTTTTAGTGTAATTTCGCGGTACCTTCCAACATTTGTAGGACAACTGCTGCTACCCTAATGTTGGACTTGTATGTAACTTGCTTTGACGAGTGGAAAATGCACAGACATAATGCAATCAGAGGCTTGAAGAAGTTCTTACACAGCTGAGCTACATTCTGTCTTTTCTGCCATCACCATGGGAAGGTCACACCCAAAGTGACTACTGATTTTGAAAGGAGGATGAACAATACATGGCTCAGAGCTGTCCCTGCCCAAGCCACCCTACAGGAGCTACGTCCCAGCCAAACTGCAGATCAATGTAAAAGAAGATTATTGCTGTTTTATGCCTTGCATTGTGCATAGTTTCTTACACAGCAAATATCATCTTAGGAAGAAACACACGATTGAACTCAGTAATATATCAAAGTATTTAATGAAAAATAATCATCGTCAAGCACTTTAAAATAATTTTCACTGAACTCATCAAGATATATTTTTTTCAAACTGGACTATTCAGAGTTCCTAATTCCAAAATTCCAATATTTTTTACTCCTCTCATTGGCTCTCCTGACTTCAAATATTTTAAATCTATTTTTTCCGTAAAGTCCATAGATCTCTCTAAAAAGTTGAAAGAAGATGTTTTGCCTGGCCTGTGCAAATTTTCTGGGAATCCATTAAAACCTGGCTGCTGTCAAAGGGCCCTGCAGGTGGTTTGCGTAGCTACGAAGGGTGAAATCAATTTCTAGGCATCCTACTTAGTGGGGTTCCCATGGGGTTTTTGAATTTATGAAGACAGAGGAGCAGGCTGCCTTCTATAATATGCTGGTAACTGAGATGTTTTCCTTCAACAGAGAAACAGAACAAAGCAGATGCTTGCACACCAACATAGGTTCACTTTAAACTCGATCCTTCTTTGTAGCCATCCGTCTGTCAATGCTAAGATGAGAAAAAATAGGAACAGGATAGTGTATATAAATGGAAAATCAAGATGTTTGGTTTTCAAAACAGATGTATTCTTCCTCTGAATAGGTCAAGAACTCTGAGATCAGGAGATGTATCTTCCAGGATAAAACGTAGATCACTGTGTCTCCTTGTTCCCTGCTTTCCAGGGCGGCCTCTGGGTTTGATTGCCTGGGTCAATGAAGAGGCAGGATTGAGCAGTGTTTATATCTGTACTAATTCTAGACCTAAATTTACTGCATATTATTTGAATGCTGTGGTTTGTCCCCCAAATGTTTGTGTAAAAGAAGTTTCTTCGCCAATGTGGCATGGTGGAGGGAGTGGAGCCTTTAAGAGGTGGGGACTGGTGGAAGGTGTTGAAGTCAGGAGGCCACAGTCCTCACCAATGCATTACTACTGGTCTCAGTGGCTGGTTCCCTCTGGAGTGAGCTAGCTCTTACAAGGGTGAGTTGTTATACAGGGAAGCCACACTATGTGCCTAGCCTTTTCTGCACACAGCCATTTCCCTTTCCCTTTCTCTCCCATGTTGTGATGCATACTAGAGGCCCCTCACCAATGTGCCAGTGCTGTGCTCTTTGGATCTGACAACCACTAGAATCTTGATACAGACAAACCTTTTCATCAAGTATGCAGCCTCAGGTGTTTTGTTATAGCAACACTGGGAAAGCTTTGGCATGCTCATGAAGTTGTGATTAAGATTGATTTAGTTAAATCAAGTCAAATACTCCAAAGAGTGCTAGAGTGTACTTACCACTGTAAGTATCTAACATTTTTATCATCTTTTGTATTGGCTTTTGCTACTGTTTTCCTGACAAAATACTGAGTTGTTTTTTTTTTTTTTCTGGAGAACCACAGATTTCGTGTTGTTCGACTTTTTGCCTTTAGTTTAGATCATACGCTATAAATACCAATTCTACCCTCCCAGCTTGGCGTATTAGAGCAGTCGTGATCTCGCTATAGTGAAGGCTTATATTTGAACATGTGACACAGTCTAACCAATGAGGTGCAACCTTTAAATTTGGTTATGTGAGAAACACACACTTTTACTTCCACAGTAAACTGGCCTCATAAAGACGTAGGCTAGGAGTGAAACCCTTAAAATAGTCAAAGCCAAGAGATGAAATAGTTAAGTCCTAACAACAGGATTTAAAATCATGTTTTAAACCCTTCTTGATACCCCCAGATTTGTGTGTGCTTGTCTGAGACTATAAATTTCCTCTTTTGCTTGCACTAGTTACAACTGGACACCTTCTAGCTGTCTTTACAGAAAAATCTACTGAAACTTTAAAGTTAAAACATTATTGAAACTTTAAAGTCTCAATAGATTTTTCTGTAAAAAACTCCTTTTTAGAAAATTTTCATGAAGAGTCAGGCTGTTGTAGGTCAAACATGAATGTGCAGCCAATAATTAATAAAAATAATGCCATTTTCGTTCTGTTTGAAGAGCCAGAAACTCATCATGGTGGGTTTTTACTCTTGCTTTGCCGGAGTCAGAGGGGGCAGAACAGGAGCTTATAGTGGAAACCCACCACTCTGCCTTTCTGTCCTGAGTTACGCATTAATCCAAGCCGAAGATCAGCATTCATGGAATATAAAAACAGCAAATAAAAGAACTCAGCTTTGATTTTCCCCCTCGTGAGATTTATTCTGACAGTTTGAGCTTGATGAAAGAGATAATGGAAGTCCTTTGTCACAATAACTCAGCTTAAATGCGTTGTCAGATTAATAGAGTTAGTTATCCCAAAGAACTATAAGATGAAACTTTAAAATCATCCCTTCTCATAAACATCCATAGGAATTAAAAGCTGTGTCTAAGTACAGGTGGGCAGTTTGGCCTCAGGAGAGCTAGTCCCCACTTCCCTTCCCGTGCATGGATTATCCATCTCCATTCCCCAGGATACGCTACCCTTGCTAAAATGACTTCCTCCGACACCCCCTGCCTTTGGCTAGCAAGAATCTGCATGGCTTTTCTGGCAATGGCTCTCTCCCCTGGTACCAATGGCAAGCACACATCTCAGGCAACGCTGATCCCAGTCCCTCCCCAGCGCATCCACAGTGATGAGTCTGGATTTTGGGCGCACAGACCCATGTGGGTGTGAGTTCATAGCCCTGCAGCTACAAGAGCAAACAGATGGTCAGTCAGCAACAGGAAACAATTGTCCCATCACAGGGGAAGTCACAGTGTGGAGAAGCAGTCTTGGCAGCAAGCTTCCGGAAGCCGGCTCTGCCTCCCATTCTGTGATTTGTCATACAGGCAAATAAATGTGCCTTCGTTTCTCGAGATAGAGACTTTCTCAGCTCTGCAGACATTTTGGGTTGATGGGATTCTCATCCTACAATAGGAAAAAGTGGATTACAGTTTCGAGAGCTGTAAAGTGCAGCTCTATCTGAGGAAGAGTACTTGGGAAGCCCAAAGTCTAGAGGGGAGACAAGAACAAGGGGATGCAAATTGGACACTTATATTGATACGCAGTTTCATTTTGAGAAGATGATAATGTTCTAAATGGCTGCACAACAATGTGAATCTACCTTTTTTTCCATAAATTTATTTGTTGAACAATCAAACAAGCTTCTAATGAAATAATATAATATATATATATCAATTCTGAAAATTAGATTTAACCCCAAGAACCCTCCCCAATTACCCACCCTTATCCCTCCCCCTCCTTCCCAACACATCTCTACAAATTCCTTACGTTGTATGACATTACACCTTATCCAGATTTAAAATATGGTACTAGACCTCCTCTCTCCATGGCCAGGGTCTAGCTCCAGCCTCCACAGATGAGTGAAGACATTCGACCCTGGGTTCTCTGGGTTAAGCTTTTTTCACTCAGGTTAATTTCTTCCGTAGCCATCCATTTACCTTCAAAGCCTGCAATATCAACAATGTGAATCTACTTAATGCCACTAAACACATTTTTAAAAAATGATTCAAGATTTTATTATTTTATGTTATATATATTTACCAAAAAAATTTAGTATTTTTATTTATTTGTTTTTCTAAAGAGAGAGAGGGACAGTGAGAGAGAGAAAGAGAGAATCAACTTTAGCTTTTCCTGTGGCTTTCATTGCTTCAACACTCCATTGGGTATGTGGTGTTGGGATTTGAACCTGAATCCTTGTGCCTACCAGTCAAGTGCCATAGTTACTGAGCCACTGCTCCAGCCCTTTTATTTTTTTTTTATAAAAAATTTATTTAGTAACTTTTTTTTAAAATTGTAAATTCTAGAGCAACAATTAAGAAATGTTTAAAAAGGAAGTATAATTTTTATTTTTCCTCTGGCACCAGAGATTGAACCCAGGGGTACCTAACTACTCAGCCACATCCCCAGTCCATTTTTTAATTTTTTTTTTTTTTTTTGAGACAGGGTCTCACTAAGTTGCTTATGGCCTTGCTAAGTTCCTGAGGCTGACTTTAATCTTGCAGTCCTCCTGCCTCATCTTCCAGAGTTGCAGGGATTGCAGGCATGCACCACCACTCCCAGCAAGAAGTATAATTTGTTTGCTAATGAATAAATTAAATGAAGTCATAAAATGCTCATATCCAGACAAGATGGAAAAAGAGGGGGAAAGAGTAGCAAAGAACAAATGCAATACATAGATAAGTTACAAGCATGGTGGGAATTATATCAATAATCACTTTAAGTATGAATGCTCTAAATAACCAAATAAAAGACAGAGATTATCGGAGAGGATTGCAAAACAAAAACCAAACAAGACCAATTATGTTCTCTACAAAAAATCTACTTTACAAAAATTTAAATGAGTTAAAGGTAAAGGATTGGAAAAAGATATACCATGCTAACATTGATTACAAGAAACTTGAAATAGCTATGTTAATTTTAAGCAAAGCAGACTTGAGAACAAGAGGATTGTCAGGAACAAAGAAAGTACTATAAGGTGACAAAGGGGATTACTTATCCAAGAAGCCGTAACAATGCTTATTGAGTGCATACCCCACAAGAGACTGTCAAGACACATAAGGCAAGAATGATAGAGAGGAGAAATAGACAAATGGATTTTGTAGTTGAAGACTTACATTCCTATGCCAATAATTCATAGATCAAGGAAGAAGAAAATCAGTAGGAATACGTATGACTTGAAGAGTATCATCAATTGACTTGATTTACCTGAAATTTACAGAATATTCCATTCATCAGCAGCAGAATACACATCACATTCTTCTGAAGTTCATATGGAAATTTAACCAAGATATACTACATTATGGTCCATAAGATACACTGGAGCAAATTTATACAAATTATACACAGTATGTTCTCATACCACAGTGGAATTAAATAAGAAATCAATAATAGAGATGTAACTGGAAAAATCCCAAAACAGCTTCTAGTTAAGCAATAGAGTTTTTATTTTTTATTTATTTTTTTAGCAGTAGAGTTTTTAAAAATAATATATAGATCAAGGGATTGAGAGAAATTTTAAACTATTTCAAACTAAAGGAAAATGAGAATGTCATTTCCCAAATTTATAGAGTGTAGCATAGCACTTCTTAAAGGGGAGTTTACCAAATCAAGTGCATATATTAGAACAAAAGAGAGGTATACATTCAATAACCTAAGCTTCCACCTTAGGGAATTAGAGAAATAAGGGCAATGTATATCTGAATAAACAAAAATAAGAAATATTAAAAAGGCAGAAACCAAATAAATTGAAATTAAAAATAGAGAAAAAGGTTTTAAAAGAACAGTGCTGATTCTTTGAAAAGATAAATTTCTAGAGGTAGTTCATAGTACATTGTTACTTATAGTCAAAACTCTGATAAACCATACATATTTATCCTCATCCTCTGATTTTCTGTTTGCCATTTGCTTCTTCCTGTCCTTCATAGAAGAAAATTTTCTCATATATGGATTCATACTAAGGCATCAATGAGATAATACGTAAATTATCCCAGGATTACCATATACTAATGTATCAGCCATTCTAGGTATAATGCAGGTATCAATAAATATTGGCCTAAAGGATAATTTTTTTTAAACAACTTTATTGAGTTTTTCACATGGCCTTCGTTGCTCCAACACTCAGTTGTGTACGTGGTGCTGGGGTTCGAACCCGGGTCCTCGTGCTTGCCAGCAAGCACCAAAACCGCTGAGCCACCGCTCCAGCCCATTTTTTTTAATATTTTAACCTGGAAACTCTAGAATTGATCAGATCATCTTTATTGTTAGAAATTTGAAACTACATAGTTTAAATTGGGGAAGTTATGGGGCTGGAGAGGTGGCTCAGCAGTTATGGCACTTGCCTAGCATGAGCGAGTACACGGGTTCAAACCCCAGCACCTACGTACACAACTAGGTGTCAGAGTAATGAAAGCCATGTGAAAAACTCAATAAAAATCTGTCTGTCTCTCTCACTCACTCTCTCTCACTGTCCTGTCCTCCTCTCTTTAAAAAATAAAAATAAATAAATAAATAAGGAAAGCTATATGTTACAGATGTCCCTAGATTCAGATGACATCCACTGGATCACCTCCTAAGACCAACTGTCCTCCAAAATTTGATTCCCAGGCCTACCTTTATGATTAATATTTGGTGTTTCTCCCCAATTCCAGGCTGGAGATGACATTACCATTGCCATTGTAAAGTGCATTACCGTTCGCTCGCTGTTGAGCAAATGGTATGAAATCTGTTCACCCCTCAAGTTGTGTATATGAGAGCAAGAGTGGTGTGGTTGATCATGACCCACCTAAACTATTACCACAAATAGCAAATGGTAGAAGGAAAAGCCTCAATCTCATGGCCAAGAAGAATGCTACCATTTTGATTATAAAAGCCCAAATTCTTGAAATTAGCACAGAATGCCACATTGGGTGATGTTCCCTAATTCTGCTCAGTGGTATGACCTTGTTATGGATTTCATATGCTTTTTTTGTTGTTTATTTACTTTGATATGCAAATGGTAAATCAACTGTTCTCTTGTAGAAATAGTTCACAGTAGTTCTTTTTATAGGCAAATCAACTTAGAAAATTGGCTATCAAACCCAGGGCCCATCTGCTTTGCTTAAATGGTAATCATAGAGAATCTAGTCGTGTTAATTAGCAAAGTCAGACTCAATATAGGAGGGCCAAAAATGATTTCCCATTAAAATAGTACATTTCCTAAGCTTTAGCCTCACTCAGTAAACAAATAATTTTAGACTTTCTTTGGTGAAGTTCTTTGTTTTTTAACTATTAATTGTATAGAATTAAATTAGAAATAAGAATTTTTTCCCCACTGTGTGGACTGTTAATTGGTAAAAAGAGTTAATAAGTAAATTTACAGTTTTTAAAAATATGAAACACTATATTACCAAATTATATTGTAGAAAAGTAAATTAACACTGCTTTCTTATTATGTAATTTGATAAGTACAGAAAACTTCAAGAATCTCATCTGCATCTGTAATAAGAATAGCTGCTATTTATTAATTAAGTCCTATGCACAAGGCTCTGTATTAATTCTCTATTAATGCTATAAAGTGCTGTCTCAGTAGATAAGAAATAAATTTTGAGACATTGTTTTCCTTGGCTAACATAATAAACTAAAATCAAATCCAGGTATGTCATACTGCGAAAGATATGGTCCTCAATACAATGCTTCCATAAGAGCTTCAGGTTTGATGAACAGATGTTTTGTAAACACCTATTATTGTTCAGATCCCAGTGTACATGCTGGAGGTATAACAGGTAATCACCAGAGACTTTGCTCCAGAGTTTACATCCTATTGCAGATACCAAAAACAAAAACAAAAACAAAAAACAAACAAAAAGGAACCGTATTCCCTTAGCAATTTAGGAGAGACACTTTCAGAACTAGGTGGAGGAAGGAGAAATTCTGCTTGCGTTGAACTGTTCTTCCCTCTTCTTTAGATGGAAGCTATTTTGTATGTGGCACAAAAATCTGAAAAAGTTAATATGAGAAAGGGCAAAGGAGCTTAAAAAAAATCCATTTCGTAACAGGAAATCGGAAATACAAGCAGCTAAACTATTGCCTCCGGTTGGTTGTCTGCAGCCCAGTGCTAAGGCTTATGAGCTTTTTCATTAATATAGTGCATGTTAATAGACAAGCCATGGCCTTTGTGGTACAGGACAACTTGTATTATGAAATTTTAGAACTAGTTTACAGATTATGAATCTCTGCGAAACAAATATGTTCCATCACTAAATTGGAATAATTGCTGGGGTTTTGCTGTTTCCAGAAAATGGAACTTAATGGATGAAATTTTCAGAATTTTAAGTTTTTCTTTGCTAAAAGTTTTCAGTTTGTTGCACCTCCTGCCGCTTGCCTGCTGGTGGGAGATAACAGATAACAAACGAAATGAATAAATAGCAAGCTGAAGTTAGTGCAAACATCCATCGCTCGAATTCAACAGTATGTGCTATTTTTTCCTTGTGAGTGTGTGTGTGTGTGTGTTTGTGGTTGTGATTTTATATTGTGACAGAGAATAGCACTGCATTTTCTAAAATGTTCATAGAATCAAATGCATCACTGTTGCATGTTCTACGAAGAGTGTAATAACTTCCATGCGTTCCATGATTAGGAGCTACTTTTAAAATATCAAGGAAGTGGGGCTGGAGCGGTAGCTCAGCAGTCACAGCGCTTGCCTGGCATGCATGGGGATGCAGGTTTGAGCCCCAGCACCACATACACAATGGAGTGTCTGAGCAATGAAAGCCACATGAAAAACTAAACAAAATTCTCTTTCTCTCTCTCTCTTTCTCTCTTTCTCTTAATGCCTCTCTCTCTTAAAAAAAAAAAAAGGATCAAGGAAGCATTGTTTCTGTGGATTGTATGCTGGATGTGATATCATATCCTCTGGTAAAGAGACCTTGTTGTTTCCCAAACTCAGATAACTCAAACTGCCAGGGAAGCAGGAGGCCACAGACCTCTCATGTCACGTTTTGAAAATGATCCTTCGGGAGCCCTCCCAACAGAGGAGCAACTCTGCGGACGCTTACTTTCCCACTTGTACTGGTGGCCTAGGTAGTTCCTCAGGAATGGTCGATATGTCCCGTTTCCCCTTCATCGCTTGTCCCCACTGAGGAAGGATACCCTTCTCACCAACTACCTATATTGTTATTTCATATGACGAAGACAACAAGTTGAAGGCCAAAGGCCTGGCCAGGTGTTCAGGTTCATGCTCCAGTGTTGTTTATTCTAAAAGCTCCCGTTGGACTTAAGTGTTTGCAAAGTGACTACAGAGCTGTTCTCTTATTCCTCATCCTGAGCACTATCCTTACTTGACCCTAAGGTTGTTGCATTGAAAGCCCAGAGGGAAAGATCTACCAAGCCAGCACCTGGCTCCCTGTTTTCTTTTATTTATTTATGTAGATGTGAATTAAGTTTTTTTTATTCATTAAATATGGTCTTACAGTAAGGAAAGAATCATTCTCAGACAATCAAGAACATATGTATAATGACAGAGCAAGCCAATGCTGATGCCATTCCATAGTTCCCCGCCCCCCAGGTTCCCCATGGTTCCATGCTTCCCCCTATTAAACCCCCTTGTTAATTGGACTTCTCATCGAAGTCAGAGGTTTCCCTTTGAGTTGATTACCCCATACTCCCTCCCTTCGGTCTCCTTGATATCCTTCCTATTCATTCCCCCTTTCCTTTCCCCCTCCCTACATTCCCCAGCTTCCTAGGCAAGGATCCCCCTGTTCATGTAAAAATTCATACATGTTGAGGTTATTATTAGCTTAGCCTTCTATCATACTGTTTCCGATTGTATTCTAGCTTCCACGAAGGAGAGAAAGCATTCAGCCCTTGAGTCTCTGAGTTTGGGATACTTCAGTTAGCATTTTTTCCATCTCCATCCATTTGGCTGCAAATGGGTGATATCACTTTCTCTAATAGCCAAATAGAATTCCACTGTATACATATACTAAACTTTTTGAATACAGTCGTCGAGTGAGAGGCATCTGGGTTGGTTCCACAAT
Source organism: Aplodontia rufa (assembly GCA_004027875.1). Lineage (NCBI taxonomy): Eukaryota > Metazoa > Chordata > Mammalia > Rodentia > Aplodontiidae > Aplodontia > Aplodontia rufa. Next base: position 15,828 of record PVKS010017507.1, read on the forward strand.
TTGATTATAGTAAATTGAGCTGCTATAAATATTGAAGAAGCTGTATCTCTATAATATGCCGATTCTAGCTCTTTGGGGAAAATACCCAGGAGTGGGATAGCTGGGTCATAAGGCGGTTCCAACCCTAATTTTTTGAGGTGTCTCCACACTGCTTTCCAGAGTGGCTGTACCAGTTTGCAGTCCCACCAGCAGTGTGACAATGTTCCTCTTTTCCCATCATCTGTCATTGTTCATGTTCTTCATTTTTGCCACTCTAACAGGAGTGAAGTGGAATCTCAGTGAAGTTTTGGTTTGTGTTTCTCTTATTGCTAGTGAAGTAGAGCATTTTCTCATATGTTTATGGGCTTTTGGGACTTCATCCACTGAGAAATTACTTTTTTGTTCTGTATGCCATTTGTTGATTGGATTATTTGTGATTTTGGTGTTTAGTGTTTTGAGTTCTTTGTATATTCTGGATGTTAGCCCTCTGTCTGAGGAGTAGCAGGCAAAGATTTTCTCCCATTCTGTAGGTTCTCTTTTGACACTCTTGACTAAATATTTAGCTGTGCAGAAGCTTTTTAGTTTGATTGCATCCCATTCATTTACTCTTGACTTTAATGCTTGCGCCATGGGAGTCTTGTAAGGAAGATGGTACAGACCCCTAGGTCATATAATGTTAGTCCTACTTCTTTTTCAAGCAATTACAAAGTTGCAGGTTTAATAGCCAGATATTTGAACCATTTTGATTGAATTTTTGTGCAGGGTGAAAGGTAACGATCCAATTTCAGTTGTCTACATATGGCCATTGAATTTGTCCAACACCATTTGTTGAACAGGCTATCCTTCTTCCCCACTATGCTTTTGTCCCCTTTATCAAATATCAGATAGTTAAAGATATGGGGGTTCGTCTCAGAATCCTCTATTCTATTCGATTGGCCTTCAATTGTGTTTCGATACCAATACCATGCTGTTTTTGTTACTATAACCCTATAGTATAATTTCAAGTCAGGAATTGTGGCTCCCTGATTTCTTAGTACCAGCCATTTACTTTATTCCTTGCTCATGAGCCAAGTCACGGCCCGTAACTTCGGTTTAGCCACCGGCCAAGTGAGGGAGGCCACCTCTTCTAAAAAATACTATTGTGAAGGATATGAGTGACATCTAGCTAAGCATTTCTGTAGGCTTGATAGTATCCTGTGCTGTTGGAACTTTCTAGATCTTTTAGTATTATACTCTGTTGAGTTTATTCCAGTACATTACTGTCCCTAGGATCTTCCTGTGTTTGTGACCACTTTTTTTACTGCTGATCTCCCTTTTTGTGATTCCTTCTTAGGGCATTTCTGCTCACCCCAAATCTCTTGTCACTTTGCCTGCTCTCCTGTGTGCTCATAATAGTGCGGGCCTTCCTCTACGTCCTGCATACTAAGGACACATCAGCAGGTCAGTGGTCTCTCCATTTGCACACATATGTTTCTAACTGGATGTCCCACATGTGCCCACAAAGTGAACATATCAAAAATGGAGCCCCATCCGTAGTTTAGGTTTCCTATTTCCTGAAATCCCTCTGCCTTCTGCATTTTTTATGATGATGGTATCAGGGTCAATGATGAGTATATTGAATAAGGTAAAAAAAAAAGAGAGAAAGCAAATGATTTTAGATACACACAGTTCTAAAGGCTTTAAGTTCAATCCTTTAGTTCTTACATCACCATCCTCATGTTACAGATAAAGAAATGGAAGCAAAGATAGTGTGAGTAACTTGCCCAAAGTTATATTGCTAGTAGTAGTGGCACCAGAATTTGAACTGCTGGCTCTCAATTCTACCTTGAAGACTACTCTGTCTCAAAAGATGTCATTACAGCCCATTCAGTCACTAGAGCATAAGCCTAGAGGTATCATTCATCCTCAGTATCCTGTAACCCAGCAACAGGGGCCTTTGTATTCTTAGGAGGAAGGGTTTTTATAAGCAAGGGACAAACAGGGCTTTCCATTTAGCTAGAGTCTTGTGAAATGATAAAGGGAAAAGTTTAAAATTACTCACAACTCTAATAACTTCTCATATCCCAGGCTGGGATTTTCTCTGCTTTTTGTAAATATTACCAAAATATTTATTCTGCATTAGCATAACCTATCAGGATGTGATCTAAGAATAGAGCTTCAGTGCAGAGTGAAATTCAAAGCTTGTACTTAGCAGAGCGAGATGTCTTATTCTTCTTCCAAGAAGATTTTTCCTTAACACATAATACAGAACAAAAGGAGTCACTCTTTTGAACCCTCAAATTCCATTGCAGGTAGGGTTGGTGTAGAAGGATTATAGCATAGGCAACATTGCCTTACTAATGAGATCCTGTTGGCCTGTGTGCAATGGATTCTAGGAGTAGCCTCTTTAAAGGTAAACTTTCCTCCAATGAATAGAATATGAATCATGCCTAGTATCCTTCATAGTTAAAAGATTATAGAGATCATGTCACAAGATGTGATTCTGATAAGCAAGTATTATAGAATTAAAGAAAGGAGTGAACTTGTTTGAAACTTAGTCTTTTGATGGGAACTTTTTATGAAAAATTTCCCCAATATTTGAAATTCATAAACTGATATGACAATTCTCTCATATAATATGAACTGTATTCCAGACAAGAAATATTTGCTGAGCAAAGGAACAATGTCGGGTATTGAGGTAGCTACTGAAAACACAACAGTATGAGGTAGATAAGAACCTTGCTCTCAAAGAACTGGGAAATGGTTAAAAATAATAAGCAGAAAAGGAATCCAACAACTCACATTAATGAAATAATTCCCAGTCATAAAAGTGTTATAAGGAAACAGAAAAGTTAGACCTGATATAAAACAACTCATGGAATGTCTGTAAAAGCAATCCAGGAAGACCTCTGAGAAGAACTGGCACACAAATGGGGCACCAATGCTTGTCCCCCACATTCATCATGTCACCTTCTGGAAGGGGTGGAATGCTTGTCTCTGCTCTCTACCCTTCTATGTTAACCTTTCTGACTTGATTTATCATACAGAACACATTTTCAAGCAGCAAAGGCATTCCAAATCTGAGGCCAAGTTCATTCACCAATGGACTCTGGCTACTGCTACTAACATGACAAATTCCAGTTTAAAAATAGGCAAGTGATCTGAGTAGATATTTCTCTAAAGAAATTGCACAAATAGTCACCAAGCACATGGAAAGATGTATAACCTCCTTAGCCATCTCCTGATGCAAATCAAAACCGCAATGACATACCACATCAGACCCACTGGAACAGCAGTAATCCAAGTGACACATGACAAATGCTTCAAGAATGGAACAATTGGAAGGCTCATATATTTCAAGTGGAAATGCAAATAGGTGTAGCCACATTGCAGAATAGCATAGTGATCCCTAAAAAAACTAAGATGGAATTAGGATAGGACCCAACTCTTCCATTCCTAGGTACATACCTGTGAGTAATGAAAACATATGTCCATATCAACATTGTACATGGACCTGCATTGCAGCAGTATTTATCAAAGCAGAAAAATGGGCTCAACCCAGATGTCCATCAATTAATGAATGGATGAAGAAAATGTGGTGTGTTCATGTAAAACAGTATTATTCTGCTATGAAAAGGAATGAAGTACTGACGAGTAAAAGGGTGAACCTCAAACACAGTGCTAAGTGAAAGAAGCCCATCACAAAAGACTGTATATTGTATGACTCCATCCATATGAGATTTCAGAATAGGAAAGTTCACAGGGACAGGAAGCAGATTAGTTACTACCTGGGGCTAGGGAAGAGGATCCTGAAAAGGGATTATAAAGGGTTATGGTTTCTTTTTTAGATGATGAAAATTCTCTAAAATTGATCATAGTGATGGTTGAACAACTCTAAGTATTCTAGACACCTTTGAACTACACATGTATGCACTTGAATTATTAAGTACAGGAAGTATATCAGTGCAGAAGTGATGGGAAATGGAGACTTGAAATGGAAGATAGGGCACAAATCATGAAGGGATGCTTTTTCTATGTGACAACCTTTCACCTTTAAAAACAATTCTTTCTGTCTTTGTCCAAGAGGACATTGACTGGGTCTCTCGGGCAGCCGGGCAGCCGATAGACTGTGGCATCCTTACTTTAACATTTAAATATGATTTCCTGGGGCTGGAGCAGTGGGGGGCTCATTGGTTAGGGTACATGCTTGCATGCACAAAGGCTCGAGTTTGAACCCCAGCACCACATACACAGCTGGGTGTTGGAGCAACAAAATCCAGATGAAAAACTGAGTAAAATTGGTTTTTTTTTCTCCCTCTCTGACTGTCCCTCTCTATAAATAAATAAACAAATAAGATTTCTTTACACACATGCACAAATAACCTCTTTGCTGATATTACTCTAAAATGATTTTTATCATTTTTAAAGTTCTACAAGTAATTATTTTGTATACACGAGAAGCAAAAATCTCTCTAGAGAAGTATTCAGACATAGGTCAAGACAGAATGAGCTATAAGATTTTTAATTGATTTCTCTACTAAAATCACATTTTTAAACTGCGCTCATCAGGACTCTGTGTTTCAAATGACAGAAACCCAGGGCGAAGCAGCTACATGGAGAAATGGAAGAAAGGACTGTGTTAGTATAAACACCCAGGGAGTCCCAGAGTGGATTTCATTCCTGGTTGTAGAGACTCAATGCCTGGTGACGCTCTCTCCACGTCTAGACTCTGCTTTTCTTTGCCCAATTCCCTCCCCAGGGAGGCTCTTTCAGTGTGGTAAGAAAGATGGGAACTGATAAGGTCCTCATGTTCATATCTAGTGAGCCAAGACCAAGAGCAAACTGTCTCTGTAAACTAGTTTGGTGAAGTCTGGGGGCAGAATCTGATTATTTTGATTTTTATTTCATTCTGGTTTATGCATCAGTCATCATTTTGAGGTGGAAAAGGGCACTAATATCCATCCAGTGTGGACCACATGCCCACTCGAGGTGTTTTGTGGAGGACTGAATGACAGTCCCACAGAGACTACATACATTGGTGGTGGGTTTCCCAAAGGAAAGGAAGTGCTATTGTTAAAAAGAAGAGGGAATGCCTACCAACAAAGCAAAACCATATGCTATCATAGTATGGTTGTATGTAAATACTTTACAATTGAGTCCTCAGAGCTCCCTTTGGGAGGGCTGACATCTGGGCTCCAGAGTCTCCGCCTGGACCTGCCACCTGAACATGCCTATGTTGCTTTCTCAGTTTTCAGTGTGCTTCACCTCCCTCCTCTTTCCCTTCTGCAATCATTTTTCAGCACAAAGAATGGCAGGCGTTTGATGAACTGCAAACAGAAATGGGAAACATCATGTATGCTGCCGTTGAAGAACAGCTAAATTAGGTATCACAATAGACTCCATCAAATATTTAAAATAGTGCAATCAAATGAGAGGTTTATTGTTCCAAAAGCACTAATGATGCATCTTTATTTGCTGCAAATTGTTGTTTTATGCAAAGAGTTTGCAGTACCAGCTGCTGTGTTATATGAACTGCACTCTTCCTTTTTCTTTTTTTAAGTTTTGACCCAGGTACTTCAATCAGATTCATTCTACTATAAACGTGCCACCTGCCAAGTTGGCTAGACAAATTTGAGAAAGCAATGAAAAGAAAAAAATTTCTCAGATCAGGGTTTCTTCTGGTTTCCCCCAAATACTGTGAAATCTGATTGAAGAGAGAAGTTCTTTGAATTACCTCCAAGACCCAGATGTGTATCCAAATGGCAAGTGTTTGTGCAGGCCAGACAGACCAAAGTATCTAAATCTCAATCATTAGATGCAGAGGTGGTCCTGCTTTTAAAAATGAGTTCAGTGTCTTGATCACTAACTATAAAATATCGTCCTAAGCCCAGCTGGTATCAGGAATGGAGGGAAACAACCATACCATGTGTGTTGTGTGATAGAGCTACAAGGTGAATAGGTTTTGAAAGCCTCGTGTTTCATTCTATCCTCCCAAAGAGGCCTTCTCTGACTTCATTTAACAATTGTCCACCTACCGACCAGCCTTAGTGCTTAGGGGAGAAAACAAGAACACTGATCTCCAGTGGACAACTTCTCACTGTTAATGGTAGATACAAGTTGACTAGTGGGGGACACTCCAAATCCAGGGTTTCAGGGGTTGTCCCAGAGTAAGGGTGACCTCAAATTTGTACAGGCATGTGATGTCCCCAGAAGCAGTCTAGCAAGGGAAAGCTGGGTGTTTTAGTGAGTTCTTGTATGACTGTTAAAGGAGAGAAAGTTTCTTTGGAGCTCACGGTTTCAAAGGACTCAGTCTATAGTCGGCCAGCTCCGTGGCTCTGGGCCCAAGGTGAGACAGAATATCATGGCGGAAGGGCTCAGAAAAGTTGCTCCCTTCATGGCAGCAAGGAAGCAGAGAGAGACCTGCAGGGCAGATGCACCATTCTGGGATACCCCAGAGACCCACCTCCTCCAGTCATCCTCCACCTATATATAGTTACCACCCAGTCCGTTCATTAAAACTAGGATAACTGGTTAGGTCCCAACCCTCGTAATCTAGTCATCTCATCTCTGCATGTTCCTGCATGAATACCGAAGCTTTTGGTGGACACCTCATATCTACATCCTGAGAACTCTGCAACTCATTTGGAAGGAAATGGTGGGTTCATTGGGGTAGAAAGCACCCCACCTTACCTGTGAGGTTAACTTGCCAGACTAGAGAATGATCCTAGGTTCCATGGTGGAACCTCTAAAACTCCACTGTATAAAGAATGACAGTCCAACCCTCAGATTCCTGAGGGTGAGGGTCTTGGACAATGGCTTTGTGGGCTTCATCTATAGATGAGAACTTTCTCCTTATAAAGTGCTGCAGAATTCCAGGATATTTCCACATCAGAGTCTCACTTAATCCTGACAAAATCCTGCAAACTGGGTTTGTCTCCCCACTTGACAGGTAAAACTCAACCTATAGAAACAAAATCCATGAGGCAAACTAACATCAAAGCCAAGATCTGTGCCATCGTTACATATTCCAAGTCCTCTCTGTCCTCTCCATTCCCATCAGCATGTGTCTCTGGCTCCAGCTCTGTATATCCCTTTCCCCCATTGTCTAGTCATCGTCAGATCCTGTTGCCTTTCTCTACTCTCATTGCCTTTTCTTAAAGTTCGGCCTGGGCGTTGGTCACCCTGCCTCAGGTCTTGTTCTGTTCATCCTCCTTACGGCAACCAGAGTTGTCTATTAAAAACCCGAACTTGAGGGCTGGAACAGTGACTCAGCAGTTATAGCACTTGCCTGGCATGCATGAGTATGTGACTTTGAACCCCAGCACCATGTACACAATGAAGTGTCACAGCAATTAAATAAAATTGATTTTCTCTCTCTTTCCTCTCTATCCCTCTCTAAAAATAAAAAAAGAAAATCCCCAATTGGATGATATCATCTCCTCCCTCTAATCCATTACTCTTAGGGTCAAGTCTAAACTCCTCTAAGATCTAGATCTTGTGCCTTTCTCCAGCCTCCAACCTACTCCGTTCTTTACTCCAGCCAGGTGGAACCCATGCCCATTCCCTCTCACCTGCAGAGTTTCACATGTGGTGTTCCCTTTGCTAGAACTCTCCCCTCCAACCAGCTACTTCCTGACAGCTCTATGACCCTCTCTGGGTCCTAGGCTTTGGCATCCACTCATCATTAAGATATTGCTCACTCCTCATCCCACCTTCGCTGCCTTTCTTAACCTTCCTCAACCTCCTCTTCCATTGTCCCATTGCGTTTATTAACATTATAATTCTTTGGAACTCTTTTGTGTTTTCTTTTGAACTTGCCATTCGTATTGACCTCAGTTTCTGTAACTTGTCAATGACACACAAATTTTAGTGGCAAGTAGAATATAAATTTCTTTGTGGCTGTACAGCAGTCTGTTGAACAGCGCAAGCATTCAGTGAGCAAGGTCCTTCTTTCTGATGGGCTTTGCATTTTCAACACGTGCCTCCAAGGTCATTTCAGGAGGGGAGATCAATTTCTTACCTTGGTCAGCTAGAAAGTGACACACATTATAGCATTTGCTTCCACTTCGGCAGCATGAATCATGGAGCCATGCTTAACTGTGAGGAGGGTTGGGAAATATCCATGTCTGGCAGATGGTTCCAAGCAATAGTTCTGCTCTCTGCTTTCACTATGTACTCTGTCTTCCCTGGTACCTTGAAGGAAGGAGCTGTGTCCTCATCTCTCTCTACATTGCATTTATGAACTTAGTGAATACATATAATTGTCAATAGGGATCAGTAGCCATAATATTTGGTGGGTGACAGACACCACGGACAATAAGTAATGTAAATACGAAGTCCTGTACCTTTTCTCAAAAAAAAAAAAAAAAAAAAGCAAATCCATCATATTTTCCTAATAATTTTGTTTCCTACATATCACAAGATAGGTAAGCACATCACTTGTTCTCAGAGCAAGTGAAGCAAGGCCCATAAAACAGAGTCCATTCACAGAGCTTATGGGGGGAGTTTTAGGCTCCATGGTGAGAACTGTGTATAGGGACACGTAGTGTGTCTGAATAAATTCTTTGCACCTTAATTTTGCTGGTTGGTCGATGGGTTCGTGCAACATACTTTTCTTCTCTAGATATATAGTTCTTATTTAAATTAGATATATTTTTAGGTGGTACATAAAACACAAAAATTATGTGTTCATGGAGCACCATGTGTTATGGTTTGAATGTGAAGTGTCCCCCAAAAGCTGACGTGTGCACTTTGGTGAGGCTGAGGTGAAATGATTGCGTTATAAAAGGTCTAACCCAATCATTGAGTTGACCCCCTTATAGGGATTAGCTGGCGACTGCAGGCCGGTAGGGTGTGGCTGGAGGAGGTGTCATGGGGGCGTGACTTTGGGGGTACATATTCTGTAGGTGGCGGGCGCGGAGTTGCTTTGCTCTCTCTCTCTCTGCTTCCTGATGTGATGCCTTGGGCGCCCTCTTCCTTGGAGCCATGCTGGTCAGCCTCACCTTGAGCACTGAGGAGTGGAGCTGGCTTCCTGTGGACTAAGACTTCCAAATCTGTGAGCCCCTAAATAAACTTCTGCTTCTGAAATTGTGTTGTCAGGTAATTCAGTTGAAGCAACGAAATCGCTGAGTGAAACACCACGTGATGTTTAATTACACGTGTATATTGCATAATGTGTAAATTAGGTTAAGTCCAATCTCTTCAAACATTTGTCATTCTTTATGCTGAAAACGTTCAAAATTCTTTCAGTGCCTGGTCACTGCCTGCAGGTGATGTCACTGTGCAGTAGCACCCCGAGCTGCTTGCTGCCGTCCAGCTCAGCACCTCCACTCACCCTTTCCCTGTGGAACATGGTTCTGACTTCTGAAGTAGCCAAAGCAGAACCTGCATTCGTGGTTAGAACCCCGTCTTCTGTGGCCCGACACACTCCACAGGTCCTGCTGTCAGCGTCCAGTGTTCTAGAAGCTGATACTCTATCTAAGCTGACTCGCTCATCTCCAGCATCTGAAGGGCCTGTTAACACACAGTAGGGCACACTAAACAGCCCGAATGGACAGAATGGGACCTCGTAAGCTTGCATACTGTAGGACACCTGTACCAAGGTTGTGCAGCGTAGCCCAGGAGTGACGAAGGGGACAGGTACATGGCACAGTGACCGATTCCCGGTCAAGGAGGAAGGCAGGCTCCGTCTGTTCCCCAGATGGAACACTACCTGCGAGCGCTGATCATACGTTTAATCTCACTACCTGCCACAACACGAAGTTGACATCAATTTCATGGGCTGTTCTTTCCTTGTCCTTACAGGATTGAAAAAAGTCATTTGTTGATGAGCTAACACTTCGTGACAAGTTTTTACTCCACATTGTGATTATAGCACCCAATTTCCTAATTAAAGATGCTAATTGTGAGTAGTTGCCGCACAGAAGTATGATTATGTAATAAAAAAGCTTTTAGGAAACTTTTGTGGGAGAGAGGCTGGAGACACTGCTGGTGGGAGCAGGAGAAGGGGCTCTCTTCAGGGCTGCTGGTCCGGGTTGCCGCTGGGTCACGTTATTTCTTGACTCCAGCCTGGACTCTCAAATTTTAAGTCAGAAACGTTCCTTTTGGTTACTGAGGGCATGGAGCCGGAGCCACTGAGTGTGAAAGAAGAAGAGGAGGCTCCTCATGAAACCTTCCTGGTGAGACTAGAGGCAGTGGAGACCTCCTATCCCCCCACCTTCCCACACCCTCGTCCACCCACCCAGAGGACAGTCTCCGTGAGTCCTGTTCCTGATCTGTTATGAAAGGAAATCACAAGCAAGAAGCTTATCAGAGGTGGGAGATTTGTAGGACAGACTTTCATACGAAGACCTCGGGGAAAAGGAGTAAGGACAGTAGAAGAAAAGCCATGAAGCCCGGACTTCAGAGTTTGGTGATTTTGGTGTAAGTATTCGTTGGGAAATGCAGGAAGGAACTTAGGAGAAGCGTTGCTCAACAATATGAGTGGGGGTCCTTTTATATTTTATGTTTATTGGTTTTCATTTTGAGACAGGGTCTCCCTAAGTTGCTTAGGGCCTAAGTTGCTGAAGCTGACTTTGAACTTGAAATCCTCCTGCCTTGGCCTCCCTCCAAGGCACTGGGATTACAAGCATGTGCTTGTAATTTAAGAGAGAGAAAGACAGTGAGAGAGAGAGATTCGATTTTATTTAGCTTTTCATGAGGCTTTCACTGCTCCTACACTTCATTGTGTATGTGGTACTGGGGTTCAAACCCACATCCTTGCACATGCCAGGCAAGTGCCATAGCCACTGAGCCATCGCTCCAGCCCATCTTTTTTTTTTTAATTTGTGGAATATGGATTTAAAATTAAGGGTGAATCTCTTCATTGTAACTCTATATTCATCTAATAAAAAATAGGAAAAAAATAGGTAGAGCAGAGCAAGAAGATGAGGGGAAGAGAGGTGGAGCGGGAGAAGGAAGGAAGTGGGGAATGAGGTTGATCAAATGATGTGTGTGCGATTACGGTGCAGTGGGCATAGTATTATGTATAATTACAACACACCAATTAAAAAGAGGAAACAAAAGAAGAAAATTAAGGGGGAATCATTATGAAACAATCAAGAACAGATGAATATTCACAAAGTCAGTCAAGGCTGGTGCCATTCCATGGTTTCCCCGCTTGGGTTCCCCATGGTTCCATGTTTCTCCCAATTAAACCCCCATGTTAAATGGACTTTTCATGGATGTTGGCGGTTCCCCTCTGAGTTGATTCCCCCATACTCCCTCCCTCCGATCTTGTTGATATCCTTCCTATTCCCTCCCCCCTCCTTGTCCCCTTCCCTATGTCCCCAAGCATCCTAGGAAAGGTTCCCCCTGTTCGTGTAAAAATTCAAACATGTTGAGGTTATTATTAGCTTAGCTATCTATCATATTGTTTCCTGTTGTATTCTAGCTTCCACAAATGAGCGAAAACATTTGGCCCTTGAGTCTCTGAGACTGGGATATTTCACTTAGCATGATTTTTTCTATCTCCATCCATTTGGCTGCCAAAGCCATAATATCGTTTTCTCTAATAGCTGAGTAGTATTCCATACCACAATTTGTGAATCCACTTGTCGAGTGAGGGTCCAGCCCATCTTTACTGTTTTTTAAGAGGCGCAAGGATGGGGATTTCTTTTCCGCAGTGTCAAGGCTGGGCTGTACCTTTACATAGCCGGCCTAGTGGTGCATACTCATCGCAGCTGTGTGGGAGGCTGAGGCAGGAGGATCACAGCTTTGAAGCCAATAAAACTCTGTGTCAAAAATTTTTAAAAAGAGTTGGGACTCATGACATGGCATCAGCCTTGGCTAACTATGTAAATATACATTTGTTCTTGATTGATAATGATTCCCCCTCAATTTTAAGTCCACATTCAACTAATAAACAAAAAAACAAACAAAAAAGAGTTGGGACTGTAACTCACTGGTAAAGTGCCCTTGGTTCAGTTCCCAGCCTCTCCCCACGCCCACCTCTCTCTCTCTCTCTCTCTCTCACACACACACACACTGCATTTTTTTTTATATATCCAGGACCACATGAAACACACATACATATGGGCTGTATGCTATCGTCCATACTGATCCACCAAAAGTGAGTATCTTTTGCTTTTCCACTTTTCTCTCTCCATATTACTTTCTCAGCTTCAGCATATGCATGCACACGCACATGCGCACGCACACACACACACACAAATTGTGTGTATAAATTTTAATGACAGGCACAGTGGCACACACCTGTAATCCCAGCAGCTCAGGAGGCTGAGGCAGGAGGATCACAAGTTCAAGGCCAGCTTCAGGAAATTAAGAAGGCCCTAACCAACGTAGTGAGACCACGTATGAAAATAAAAAAGTCTGGGGATGTGGCTCAGTCGTTAGGTGCCCCTGGGTCCAGTCTGGTACATACATGCGTACATAAATCATCGTGATCATCACTTCTTACTTTGCAACAATCCCCACGTTCTGTAAACCCGCTGCAGCATCCTCTTCCTCTTCTCTTGGTATTTATTCTGTCAACTGAGCATGATCAAATCTGTTCGGGATTTTGGGTGATTTTTTTTTCTTTTCTGTAGTCCAAAGTTCAAAGCAAGTAGAGCCTCAAACTGAAGCATATGAGAAACTGATGGGAAGGTTAGACCAGCTGACGTGATCTGACGGAGCTGCAGCCACCGCGATGCCCCACGGTTATGTTCCCGTTACTGCCTGCACGTTGCTGTTCCTTTAAAACACTCTTCGAAAGCTCAGGATCATCAGGTGAGACTCACTTTCTCATCTTGTGTTGTAGACGTAAGTGGGACTTTAGCCCAGCAGCCATGAACTTCATCGCGCTACATTAAGAGCCAGTAGAAGTGAGTGATTGCGTAAGCATGATTTGGACTCTTGGGGTTACGAGTGTGCGGCATTGTTGAGTCTCCTAGATCCCTCTGTAGCCTCCCTCCCTGTCCCCTGCCTCCCGCCTCTGCCCTCCCACCCACATGTCCATGGTTCCCCTAAATTATGTGTGGCCACACCCTTGATGGGTCCAATGCATGAGTTTGATAACCTTTCACCCAAGTTAATTTTGTAAAATTCACAATCTTATACACACACACACACACATACACGGACATTTATATTTATTAGGGACATAACAGAAAAATCAAGAAACTGGGGTGTGGGCAATGGGTAATTGTGATTTAGGATCAAATTCATGTCAATTTGTTATTTTATATGCATTATGATCATACACTAACTCTTTAAAATATACATATAAACACATATTCAGCATTATAATAGTTAATAAAATATTCAATGATAAAAAAGTTGGTAGGATCCACAGGTGGAATGTGGGAGCGGCCCTTGGGGCACCTTGTCACGTCTTAGCTGCTGGTTTCGTGCTCCTGTGAGTCCGGGGGTCTCCCAAGCAGGCTGGCACGATCACCTGGTCTCATTTATTTGTGGAGGGAACTCGGGTGCTGTGATTTATTTCATTTTATTTTTTAAGAGTGAAGCGAAGCCAAAACTTTCCCAGCCCTCTCATAACCAGCAATACCCAAGGTAACAACAAAGAAACAAATAAAACCACAATGGCTTCCCAGGGCATTGAGAGCCGCATAACCTGACCAGAAACAATTTCTTGAGAGAAAATAGATAGATTGATGTCTGGAAAATTCATTTTGCTTCATATGACAGAAAGGAAGATTATGAAATGAAGAATAGATTTTCATGAGCGCCCAATTCCTGGTGCGCAGGAGAAAGTCTGTGCAGATGGGTGGAATGCATATTTTTGGGGACTGCAAATGCCCCCATTGGTGGTCAGAGGCCTAAGTTTTTCCCTTAACTTTGTGTTTGTTATGATAATCTCTTTATATAATTCCACATATTTCATGAAATGGGAGAAAATGCTTTCTTTAGAGGTCACAATATAGAAAATTCCTGACTTTTAATTATTTTTTTTTAAACTGGGGATTGAACCCAGGGGTGCTTAACCACTGAGCAATATCCCCAGCCCTTGTTAGTTTTTATTTTGAGACAGGGCCTTACTAAGTTGCCGAGGCTGGCCTCAAACTTGTGATCCTCCTGCCTCAGCCTCCCAAGTCACTGGGATTAGAGATTTAGGAGGGGATGGGATTAGTCATCTATTCTGTAATGTCTTAAACTTGGGAACTTGTTGCTTCAGCCTCCCAAGTCACTGGAATTACAGGCATGTCCCACCATACCTGGCCTGGATTTTGATTCTGAATCACTTCTAGAAACCTTTCATTTTGAGAGATTGTGGGTTCGGTGGTAGAGTGCTCGCCTAGAATGTGTGAGGCCCTTCGTTTTGTCCACAACTCTTCACAATAAGCAACAAACAACACATTTTTTTTACTTTAAGATCATCTTAGACTTAGGAAAAAACTTACCAAAAAAATAGTCCAGAGAGTTTCCATAAACCTTCCACTCAGCTTCTCATCTTACATCACCTGAGAACAATGATCAAAAATGAGAAATTAGGGGGCTGGAGCAGTGGCTCAGTGGTTATCGCGCTTGCCTGGCACGCACAGGGACATGGGCTCGAACCCCAGCACCACTTACACAGCGAAGTGTCGAAGCAACAGAAGCCACATGAAAAACTAAATAAAATTGACTCTCTCTTTCCCTCTCTCTCACTGTCCCTCTCTGTCCTGGGGGCAAGGGAGAGAAATGAGCCTTCTCTGCTGCTGTGACCTGCAGAGTCTCGTGTTTGCCAGCTTTCCTTTCATGCTCCTTTCTGATGAATCGAGGATGCCAGCCTCGCTCCCTTAGTCTCCTTCAGTCTTCGATGTTTCTTTCTTTATCTTCATGACCTTGAACAGCATGTAAGTGCCCCCGTTATTGGGGGAGTGCGTTCTAAGGTGTTCCACGGATGTCTGAAATTTGTATATACTGGTTTTCTTTTTAGTACTTACACACAGATGTCTTGGAGTCTAATGGACACATTGAGCTCTGTAAGACCTTAACCCAGCAATAAGAAAATAAATTCCTTATGACCTACGGGGTCATTAATTTCTGGAATTTTTTCGTTTAGTATTGATGAATTTTTTATTGAATGGAGACCACAGTTGATCGCAGATAACTGAAGCCACGGATAAGAGAGGATTGTTGTTGCGATCAGTTGCTGTCTAGAAAGTCCCTCGATTTGTGTTGGTGTGGTGTTTCCTAATTCTCAGCTTGAAGGGATGTGTATTTGGAAGGGAGGCCACGAGGTGAGAGGCGCTGCTCTCTGTGTCTAGTCAGGCACCACCAAGGACCTCAGTCTGGACCTCTTGTCTAAGGCGCGTCTGTCAGGATTCTGTAATCTCAGAGACTTGGGAGGCTGAGGCAGGAGGATTGCAATTTGAAGACCAGCCTCAGCCACTTAATGAGGGCCTGTCTCAAAATAAATAAGAAGTCATGATTTTCGTTTTGTCTTTGCTGGATATTTGGGGAGAGTGTTTGAAAATGCTGTTTGTGCTTAGATTTTACCCACCACGTCAAGCGACCATGAGGGGTTGTCACTGGGGCCATCGGTAGGGTACATTCTGATGACAATGTTCTGTTTCTTCCATTGCTTTTACCATTTGTGAACTGGAATTCTTACATAGAAGAGAGTTGGCACTTTTCCATTTATCTGCTCATTTATTTATTTTTATTAGTGTGGAAAAATGGGTATTTCTTTTGTCTTTTTGCATTATAATCCAGTATGATTTGTTATTATTTATTTTGTTGCTTTTCCTGGACAGTAGGAATGACAATGACATCAGTGTCACTAATTCATCATCCTCACTAATCTGTGCTTCAGGATGGCTCCCGTCCCAACAACCCGGCCCCGTCACGTGCAAACACTGACCCTCAGCTCCAGATATCTGCGCCACATTGGACGTAGTCCTGTGTGCCCCAAGTCATGTGTTTTCTCTGCCTGGCAATCGTGATGGCGTGGATAACAGTGGGTCAACCTGGATGCCAGCCGTAACCCTCATCAGGGTCCTTGATGTCCCCACTGTGACAGGCATGAACAGCGTATTGCAGCTAGTTCAGAAGGATGTCCTGGGAGGGAGCACGGCTAAGGGGTCTCGGGAGAGGCCACAGGAGCCTGGAGTCACGGGGCAGGTACTCAGTAGACAGGGCGGCCTGCGCTTTAAGTGTCCCCAGAGCCACAGGAGTGCGTCACAGTCTTGTTCTTAGCACTCTGTCTCATCCGTTTTTGCAAGTTCAATGCTATCCCTATTGGTGACACTGTATTCACATCATTTGAATTTTCCAGCCGAGAGCCGTGACTCTGGAGTCAGCTCTGATGCCATCTGATTCCCATTTCTTCCACGCCAGCTGTGTAGTAATCATCGGGTCATCTCATGTCCTTGAGCCTCAGGTTCCAGAGTAGAAAGGGATAATGACAGCAGCTACCTCACTGTGTGTGATACACAGACATAGAAAACACCCAGCATAGCACCGGCACATAGTAAGTGCTCAGCGGACACGCGCACAGTTAACGCTGTTGCTCCCACCACAGATGACAGCGAAAATTACAGAAGATAGTAGTCATTATCTGCGTTGGACCTGCAGACCGTATAGCCCCTCTGGAAAGCAGTGTGGAGAATGCTCAAAAAACTAGGGATGAGCCCTCCATACGATCCTGCTATTTCTCTCCTGGGTATTTTTCCAGGGGATTTAGAATCAGCACATTACAGTGACACAACAATATCTATGTTCATAGCAGCTCAGTTTACAATAGCTAAATTATGGAAACAACCCAGATGTCCCTCACTGGATGAATGGATCCAAAAACTGTGGTACATTTATACCATGGAGTTTTACTCAGTAATTAGAAACAATGATATTGCAGCCTTTGGAGGTAAATGGATGGCTATGGAAGAAATTATGCTGAGTAAAATCAGTTTAACCCACAGAACCAAGGGTCCAATGTCTTTACTCATCTGTGGAGGCTGGAGCTAGATCCAGTCCTGTGAAAGGAGGTCAACCTCACGTATTCGACCCAGCAAAGGCGTAGTAACAAAATCCAGGGCAACCATAGATATGTAGTGGAGAGGAGGGGAAGGGGACAGATAGGGCAGGGAGAGGAAGGGAGAATAGGGTGGGATCTAGGGGGTAAATCTAATTAAAGAATATATACATGTCATATTGCTACTTTGGATGCATTTGTGATTGTAGAATAACTAAATTTCTTAATAAAAATAGTTTTTTAACTTTCACAAAACCGGCAAACATTTATAGAATTCAATAGATTCCCTCCAAAAGGGGAGGAGCTCTGGTCTTTTGTCAAAAGGATGATAGAGCGATAAGAGAGAGAGTCCCCTCCCAGTTATTAATTCACATAAGTGACCATCTTTGCTTGCAGTGGTAACATAATAAAATTTTGTTCGGCTTTGTCTTTATGAAGCCAGGAACAGTAATTGCATAGGAGAAGTTCACTCTCGCCTGGCGTGATTAGGCAGCTCATTAATTACTTTTAATGTTGTAAACACGTCCGGCCCCGTTGTGAGCTATGCACTGCCTGTGGTTGTCCTCAGAGGTAACTGGGAACAAAAGGAATCTCAATGATGATGTAGTTTGATAAACTTGCATTGCACAGAAAAAGAATCCGACTCGGCAAGGTGGAGTGACATTCCCAAGGTCACGTGGTGCAGTGGTCCTAGGACCTCTGTGCTTGCCGTCAGACAGAAAAACCTCCTCCTGGGGATCATTGGGACTTGCTTTGCAGAGGTAGACATGTGTCCCGGTGGCTCCTGCCTTTGGCCAGCTTCTGTCTGTCTGTGTCCTAGACTGCAGCTGGTGCATGCTGACAGGCGGCTCAGAAGGACCCCTCACAGTGACAGCCATGCCCTTTCAGCCTCCCAGATGCTGCCATCCTATCGTTGCCCCGTGACCGCCGTGGTGTCCACAAGGAAGCGCAAGCTCAGGGATGTGGATTTGCAAAGTGGCCCCTCTTGGGATCAAAGCAGACTTGGTGAAGGAAGCTGCATTGGAAGAGTACGTGGGCTCTTTTTTTTTTTTTTTAATTAGATGAATATGGAGTTATAATTGAGGGGGAATCATTGTTAAACATTCAAGAACAAATGTGTATATATACTTAGTTATCCAGGGCTAATGCCATGTCATGGATGCCCAGATTGGGTTCCCCATGTTGCTGTTTCCCCCAGAAGAACCCCTGAGTTAAATGGATAACTCGTGGAGGACAGAGATCGCCTTCTGAGATGATTCCCCCATATTCTCACCCTCCAGTCTCCTAGGTGTCCTTCCTAAGCCTTCCCCTTACCTTGTCCCCCCACCCTCCTTCTCCAGGTATCCTAGGGAATCATCCCCCTGTTGCATAAGAATCACACAATTTGAGGTTATTATTAGCTTAGCTGTCTAACATCTAGCTTCCGAGTAGATCTTCCAGGTAAGAGATCAGTATGGGGGCTGGCGCTGTGGCTCGGAGGTCAGGGTGCTCGCCTGGCATGCGTGAGGACGCGAGTTCGAACCCTAGCACCACACACACAACCAAGTATTGGAGCAGCAAAAGCCAGCTGAAAATTAGTTCTCTCTTTCTCTCTCTCTCTAAATGTCCCTCTCTCTCTTAAAACAAAAAAAAAGAGCTATAGTATGAACAAAGTTAAGAGGTGCATTGAGATGTTTATGAAGCCTTGATGTAAAATATTGAACCCTGCCTGGAAGCTACGAAATGACGCACCACTTGCATTGGTCATGGAATTTTAAGGGCTTGTCACAAGGTAAATGAGCAAGGATTGTATACATTTTGTGGTGACAATTTTAATAGGCAGAAAGGGAGTTGGAATTTGTTCTTGTAGTGACCATCAAATAGCATCACAGTACTGTAATGATTAACATAATCATTAAAAACCAGTTTAGTTAAATTTAAGAAAACCCAGACACATGAAGACGTAGTGTCTTCATCAGAGGAGCTGGGGTCCTGATAAAATGAGCACCCAAAATTGACTTCGATGCTTTGAAATAAAATCCTTGGAGCACCAATTACAGCGGCCTCTGAAAAGCAGTTATTATCAACCTCTGCGGCTTCTCCACCATGAATTCTAATTTAATTACATCTTCTGTGTCTGAAACGGAGCGCTGTTCTGTGAGATACAGCGACACCATAAAGGGTTCTGTGTTCACCCAGGAAGGTGATTTTCCTCCCATTGGGGTAACGAGTCTCGGCCGTGCCGTTTCTACGAGGGACGTGGGATCATTCATTCCACGTGGGCCTTGCTGCGGAGGAGTTTTAATCCTCTGTGCCGGGGGAGTTGTGACCCCAGAGTGGAGAGGGTCTGGGAGAAAAGGGAAGAGCTCAGTGGTCTTCAGTGTCCATCCTTCCTGGGCTGCCGGGTCCAACCTCGGTCAAGCTCATAGATGGCTTCCCTGGTGGCGAATTTCTTTCTTTCTTTCTTTCTTTCTTTCTTTCTTTCTTTCTTTCTTTCTGTCTGTCTGTCTGTCTTTCTGTCTTTCTTTCTTTAAAGAAAGAGTGACAGTGAGAGAGAGAAAGAGAGAAGAGATTTTTATTGAGTTTTTCATGTGTCTTTTGTTGCTCTAACACGTAGTTGTGTACGTGGTGCTGGGGTTTGAACCGAGTACTGGTGTGTTCCAGGCAGGTGCTCTAAGCTCTGCACCACTGCTCCAGCCCCGCTGGTGGTGGGTTTTTAAATCCCATCTGTCCTCCAACTCCTGGTGATGAGATGGCCATTTATACAATTTCTGAGTCTCTTTTCACTTTTCTAATGCTAGCGAGGAGAAGTGTGAGTCTGCTTCTCTGACAGAAGGGCTAGCCAGGTTGAGTTTTCTCAGAAAAGCCTTCCATGTTCTCACAATGCATCCCTTTACGTTACTAAAATCCTGTTTCTAAGTGTGCCTTCTCCCTGGGTGGTGGTGCAAAGAGAACACTGCCTTCAGCCAGGCTCAGTGGCACATGCCTTATAATTCCAGCAATATGGAAGGCTGAGGCAGGAGGATCTTCAGGTGGAGGCCAGCCTCAGCAACTTAGTGAGGCCGTGTCTCAAAATAAAAAGGGCTGAAGATATGGCTCAGTGGTAAAGCACCCCTGGATTAGATCCCCAGTAGCAAACAAACAAAAAAATCAAATAAGCACTGCTTTTCTGGATGGAGAGACATCTTTTTTTTTCTTTTAAGAGAGAGAATAGTTGTATTATTTTTCCATCTGGCCTTTGTTTCTCTGACACTTGATTGTGTATGTGGTGCCAGGGTTTGAATCTGGGTCCTTGTGTATGCCAGGCAAGCACTCTAGCTCTAGCTCTGAGCTACAGCTACAGCCCCTGGACAAAAATCTTTGGTCTTAGGCTACTGACTTATTGTACAGAGCAGAGGATGCAGAGGAAGGGGCATGCGGATCCCTCAAGGCCAACAGGGTGCGGGCAGAGCAGGGGCTGCACTGAAGGTCCCCTGCCTTCCAGTTCCATCTCCATGGAGCATCCCATAGCAGGGGAGCCTCTGAGATTCTGAAATCAGCACTTGCTGTGGACTTGTAGACTCTTCTAGAATCAGCTTGATCTCTTCCTCCACATGATGGTTCTGGGGGTTGTAACCCAGGTTAGTCACTGCTTCTCAGCATTTGCATAATGTCCTTTAAAACCCCCTGTGTGAATGCCCCTTGAAGAAAAATCTTAGTAGCACATTTCTGGGCTCTTTGCAGACCAGATCAGAACGGGCCACATAAGCTGAAGTTTAAAAGTCATCAAAGACCCACACACCTAGTGTTCATCAACGGGGCCAAAAGAGAGGTAATAAGTACACTCTCAAAAATAATATCCCTCAATATGAAAGCTGCTGCTCTAAAGACAAGAACAAGCTAAATCAGGGTAAATATTCTGTAAGTATAATAAATGGGTTGTATGTGCTCATTTGTAACTGCTCATACTAAAGAACGTAGGCACAACAGAATGTTTAAAACCAAAGAAAAAAGAGGAAATTATTGTAATAAAGATGGATGAGATCAGAAACTGAGGTTACAGAAAACTGGTAAGACAGAGCTCATAGCGGCTTTTGAGCTTCCTGGCAGCCAATGCAAAAAGGGAGATGCAGGTTGCTACGGTGCTCTGATAATCTAACAGCTGAGCAAAAGAATGCGAATATTTTATCCTACACACAATTCTTTTAATAAGAATTTATATATTGAACAATGCTGGAATTACACCTGTCCTCATGGCATTTGAGAAGAGATAGAGCTCATGTGGTTATTCCAGCACATGTCAGTTGCATAGGTCAAGGGCAGTAGAATTCTGGCCCCTACATGATTCTCGATCTTATTTTGTTTTGCAGCACAAGGAAACAAGAGAAGCTGAGGTAGAGAAGGACATTCTGGAGGGGTAATGTAGCATACCTACATTTGCCTGGGTCATGTAGATAAGAATCCTCCACAGCAAGCCGTTGCCAGGTGAAAGGAATTTGGCAGCTGCCATGCCAGCCTCAGCTAATGCTTCCAGTAGGGATCCAGTCTGGGCAGAAAGGCAGGTCATGAGCACCAGAACCCCAGGGGCACAGTTGCAAGGATGCAAGCCTCAGTCCAGTCACGCACTTTGGAGAATTCCAGGTGGGAGCTTCCGTGGCCTGCAGGAACTTACTTCAACACTCCTTAAGCCTCCGCGTCCCTGGCATCCGCATAGAATCAGAGCCCCTGCTCCCTTTAGCTCAAAATTGCGTGACTTGTATGGTGTCCTGTAAAAATATTTTTTAGAACATTTCTCGAGGCTATAGAACAAAACAAAATAATTGATCTCCAGGTCAGTAACTCTCCAGAGAAATTTTTGTTGACATAAAGAAGAAAAAGTCATGAAAAACAGAGCCACGTACCCTGGCCGAGGTTTTATATGACACCTCTTGAATGCTGTACTAGAATTCTAAAACGTGGAGAGATGGACTTTGAGAAGAGGAAGCTATCAAAAGTAATAAAAGAGACTATTTTAGTTGAGCAAGCAGATGAGGACTTAGGTATCCCATCTTCCCGTGGTGGATTGCTGTGTGTGTGTGTGGGGGGGTTTGTGCTCAGTCCCTGAGACTTTCCCATCAACCTGTCTATCATCTCCCTGGGAGAAGTTGGCAACCGGGGCTGCAGAGATTTTCTATGAGCTGCCAAACGCTCTGGAAAAGAGAGATGTGGCTCCTACTGCCAGGGCCGCCACCAAGGACCCTGTGCCCAGGCTGTTAATAGCTGTGCAGGATTCTCAGGCCAGGCTTGCAATCTGCAATTCAAAGGCAGCTCCTGAACCATGATTCCTGTTTCTCAAATGTGACAGGGCGAAGAACAGAAGTGCCCAATCTTCCCACCTTGCTTTCTTCATTGATCTCTGGAAAGGTATTTTTCTTCTGCTTTTCCACCTCTGTCAGAGAAGATAGAGGTTTTGTCCATTTTGAGTGGAAACATTGAAGATTTTCCACTGGAAATCCACGACTGGTAGCAGCTCTGAATTCTGCTAATTCCTTCATGGTGGGAGCAACGAAAGGCACACGAAAAACTAAATAAAATTGATTCTCTCTCTCTGTCACTCTCCTCACTATCCCTCTCTCTCTTAAAAAAAAAATGGAAAAAGAAGAAAGGAAAAAGAAGAAAAAAGAGTTGGTGGTTAAATCCAGGATGCTGTGAGCACCTCTGGGCGCCTGTTGGAGGTGGTGACTGCTCAGCACTGGGACTGGAGGCCTCGACGGCCACCCCACCCGCAGCCCGCCCTACTCATGTAGCCACCGTACGGTGCCACGCGTGTGGTCCCCATCCTCAAGGGCTCAGGTGGGGTTGGGCCGTGATGTAAACTGCACTCAGGGCCAGCTGCACAGATTCCAGAGGCCAGCACAGAATCCAGACATGTGGCTCTTTTAGGAATTTCAACACAGGGACGGCAGAGCCTGAAACCAGGTCCTGGGCAGAGGGTGCTGGGCAGCCATCTGCTGAAGCCAGTTCCTTCTGCGTGGCTGCCCCCTGATACCCAGAGCCCCTCCAGTTTCATCCCCAGAGCGGCTTCCTCTTGGTCTTGTGATGGAAGACAGGTAAGGGTCAGCAGGTCCTGTAATGGCTTGGGTAAGAGGTGTCCCCCCGAAGCTCATGCATGAGAATGGCTGCTTCCCCTTCCACCATGACATTCTGCCTTACCTCGGACCCAGAGCTCTGGAGTTGGCTGAATCCGTAAGTCAAAATAAACTCTTCCTCCTCTGCATTATTCTTGTCAGGTCCTTTGGTCACAGTGACAAAACAAATCCTGTCCCCTTGCCGTGACCAACCTTCTTCCACCACATCCCTTCTTCATGTTCTGCCCCACAAGATGCTAAAGTGCGGCCAGGGTTGCAGCCTCTGTTTCCAGCTAGCCTCTAGCTTCCTAGCCTCCATAGATGAGACTCCTCTTTGCCGGGTCAGGTATCGCCATTGCCCTCCCCTGTTCATCTTGGCAATGAGCCTTTTCCTATATTCCTCCCGTCTCACTGTGCTCAGATCTGACAATGACGTTCTTGGCACTGAATTCACAGAATCACCTGCTGCCCCAGCCACTTCCCCAGAGGGAGCTTTATACCGTGATATTGGGTAATTGAGTTGTCCCCTCACAGGGAAGGTGGTTCTGACCAGTGTAGAACTTCCTGTCGTCTTTCACTTTCCTCCACTGTTCCCAAGTTAGGCAGGTGGGTCTAAAATGTCCCTAAATCATGGAACAATGTGCAAATTCTTCCCAAGATGACGCATCCCATAAAGTCCTCTTGATTGGACCGAAGCCGCAGTAGGTGTAGCCTGGAGCCTCCCTTGCCTCCTGGACCATGGAGACTCATGGGCCCTCCAAACACTAATCCCACGTTCTTCTCCTCGACCAGTAGGACCCCCAATGCATCTTGTGATGACATTTTGAAGTGTAAATAACTCCCATCCTATCCCTTCTGAAGAGCAAAGACCATCAGGACCACAGAATAGGGAGAGGGACCCACAGGTGGCACAGAAATCAGAGAGCAAGGTTTGCACGTTTACTGAGGATTCTCAGGTACAATATTGTACTTGTTTATCACAGTTTTAAGACTAATCAATATTATTATCATTTTGGGGGTGGGGGATTGCTGGGGTAGAACCCGGGGATACATAGCCACTGAACCACATCTCCAGCCTCTTTTATTTTTTATTTTGAGACAGGGTCTCGCTAAGTTGATGAGGCTGGCCTCATACTTGTGACCTCGTGCCTCAGCCTCCCCAGTCTCTGAGATTGCAGGTGCGCGTGCCGTTGCAACCAGCCGTTTGCTTCTTTTCGCTTCGGGAATCTTGGAGCTGTGGCTCAACTGCTGATCCTATTTAGAGGTGTCTGATGGAGCATTTCCAAGCACTCTCTCTGGATCATCTCATCCTTACTTTTACCTGCTCGGCGGGACTATGGGTGGCTGAAACCTATAAATAATACAAAAAGGAAAGAGCAGCCAGTGACATTTGCAGTAACTAAACCAGGGTTGACACTTCTCCAGGCTGAAATGCAGCTTTAATCGATGCGAGGAGTTTGTGACCTCATACGAAAAATAAAAGAAGAGTCTGTGTTCTGGGCAGGACACTGATATCTTGGTCTAAGTCGATCATCATGGGTCGTTTTGGTAAAAGGCTTCTCCCAGTGATTTCCATATCAGCAAGTATCCAAGGTCTTCTCCACCACCACGCCACACACATCAGATGCTGAATGTGTACGAACAGTCACGCAGAGCCTGCTCTCACAAACGCTGTGCAGCTCCCAGGCTTCTGTGTCAGTGAAGATACCAGAATGGCGTGGTTGGGACCGTGTGTGACGGTGATAGACAGTTCCTTGTACACTGGAGGTGTGGTTGAATTGTCAGTCATCAATATTGTTCCTGAGCAAAACCACATCAGGCAGACAGACGAGACCGTCCTTTAAACAAAAAGAAATTGTCTGCAGGTGCACGCAAGCCTGAAATACAATTCTGCTAAATGAGGTTCTGTCACTAGCTAAATACATAACCAAACTATTTGAGCCATACTTGGGCAGTGAGAAATCAATTATTTATCGTAAGTCCAAAGAGAGGTACTGATCGTCCTAGCATGTGCCAAACCTCATCTGTGATGAATGAATGCTTCACTTTTTCCTGTTTTTTGTTTTTGTTTTTTTTTTTTTTTTAACAGAGGGACAATGAGAGAGAAAGAATCAACTTTCCAGTTTTCCATGTGTTTTCCGTTGCTCCGACACTTAGTTACAGACACGGTGCTGGGGTTTGAACCCACGTCCTCGCGCATGCTAGGTAAGCGCCGTAACTGCTGAGCCACTGCTCCAGCCCCGTTTCTCACTTTTTTCAACAGCATGTTATCATTAGTGTATAGATCATGAAAAATTATACAGGTGATAACTTCCAAGGTCATAGATCTCCAAACCGGGGAGAAAGTTCTCCTTCACGAATGTTCAGAAGTAAAGGGAATATTGTAACGACAAATACTGTTCTCAACAAAGTGCTGGAATAAGTAGGTATCTGTGTCCAAAAAAAATAGTAAGCTGGACTAGACTATGTGCCTGTAATATTTTAATGTAAAATCAACCAGTCTACCAAGTAAGAAACCCAAAACTGTAAAATTCCTAGATGAAACATTACAGAAAAATGTTGTGACTGGGTTTGACAAAGATTTCTTAAGGCACAAAAGTCATGAACCAATAAAGAAAAAGTGTTAAATTTGAAATATTTTCTTCAGAAATATTGTTAACAAAGTGAGGAAAAGCCATAGAGAAAATATCTCCAAATGCGTATCTGATCCCAGTAGCTCAAGAGGCTGAGGCAAGAGGGTCGCAGGTTCAAAGCCAGCCTCAGCAACTGAGAGGGACCCTGCTTCAAAATTCAAAAAAATAAAAGGGACTGGGGATGTGTTTCGGTGGATGAGCACCCCTGGGTTCAATCGCTGGTACAAAAAATTATGCATATCTGATAAAGGGCTTGTTACAGACTATAGAAATACTTCTCAAAGTGTTTAATAAGAAAAACAAACCAATTTTTAAAATGAGTGATAGAGTTGAAGAAACACTTCAGACAGCAAAGAAGATATAAGATGGCAAAGAAATGCTCAGGAAAAGATGTCCAACATCATCAGTCATCAGGGACATGCCAGTGTAAACCCTAATGAGCAACCAGTGTGCAATCATTT
>PVKS010017508.1:0-41874 GCA_004027875.1 Aplodontia rufa
CTGCTCTAGTGGTCTGGCTTCTGGCAATGTTCTATTTCTTTTTTTGGAGGGGGGATCCAGGGACGCTCTACCACTGAGCCACACCCCCAGCCCTTTTTATTTTTTTTGTTTTGAGATATGGCCTCATTAAGTTGCCCAGGCTGGCCTTGAACTTGCGATCCTCCTGCCTCAGCCTCCCAAGTCACTGGGACCACAGGTGTGCACCTGAGCCTGGTCACCATTGCTGTTTACTGCGTTGCCTGCCCTCTCGATGTGGACAGCAGACACCCTCAGGCACTTGTCCACACTACCCAGCCCTGGCGCTCCTAGGCAGCCCGGCCCATGGCCATGGCTCTGTATTAGTCCCTCCTTTTTTTGCTTCATCTCCGACTCCAACCTCCGCTTCCCCTCTCCCCCACAGCCACCCACCTGGGATATTTAAAGTATGTTCTTTCCATCCATCTGCCATACATTTGTTTGGTTCTATGGGTATCCAAATAGACATAGTAAAAAACTGTAAAGAGATACAGACGCACTGTTTTTTGTGTGCGTTTCTCCACTTCTCCATGAAAGGTAGAGAATTACACATCCTGTGCTGGCTTGCTTTTTTTTTCTCTGCATCTTGTTTTTGTGATCATCCCTAGCTGCTCGTGGCAAAGGGGACTTGAGGCTCTGTGCAGGCACCACCTGGCCGCCAGCTGATGCCCATGGGATTTCCTGCTCCTTCTGGGCGCAGGGACTAATCTCCCAGACTCCATTGCAGGGGGCTGAGCCACGTGAGTTTCTGCTGCCGCTGTGGGGACCTGCCTGGCTCCCAGGCCCTGGCCCTCTCCTTCTTCAGGCTGATTGGGATGAGGACCCTCAGACTGGCCTTGAAACCACTCCCCGAAGCAATGCCATTGTCAGCCTCCTCATCCTGCTTCCCTATGCAGCTGTGACAGCAGTTTCAGGCGGTCCAGCAGTGCTGGAATGGCAGGCTCCTGGGCTGCGTGTGTATGATGTCCACCTGGCCATGGAGATCATGCAGCTTTGGGGACAGTGACCACAGAGGTTCTGGTGTTCAGTTACCCCAGCACAAGCTTTCTGGGGGTCAAGGGGTGGCAGCTGGAGCCACCCCCAGAGGGGAGCTCTGGGTATGGTCGTTGCGCTTGGCAGCGTGGCCTTTAAGGCTAGCTCCCTGGCCATCCCTAAGATTCCGTGAGCACCCATCACTGTTAGAATTTCTAGAATGAGTTCTGTCGCTTTTCATATGCTTGACCAGGGGGCCAACAAACGTCTTCCATAAAGGGCAGATGGTAAATGTTCGCAGTCACTTGCAACCCAGCCTGCGGCTACAGAGCTAAAGCAGTCAAAGACAGTATGTAAAGAAACAGGCGTGGCCATGTTCCAATAAAACTTTATAAAAACAGTGGCCCTTGGGTTGTAATCTGCCAATCCCTGGCCTAGAGAAAGAGAAGGAGGTGCCTTTCCTTTCAGTCTCTAAGTAGATGCTCATGCCACATTTCCTGACCTTTGCTCCCAGGAAAGTGCCTTTCCTTGTCCACACAGAGCCCAGTGCATCTCCTAGCCAGCCAAGGAGGGACTGAATGAATGCATGAATGAGTGAATGGGTGGGTGAAGAATGGCTTTAAACTTACAGGTGGTTCCACTGAACAACCCAGGCAAAGACCATCACAGGAGTCAGCAGTAGACAAGCTGGATGACAGAACCAGCCCTGGATGGAGTATCATTCTTCACCCTGCAGCTGCTCCACTGAGACCACCCCACCACCCTCCCACACACCCAGCCAGACTCTAGCCCACATTCCTGGTGGGCACCAGTTTGGGAGTTTGGTTTCCAAACTTCCGAAGCTAATGAAGAACAAGGGCAACCGTGGGGGGCTCTGTTTTCAAAGCAAACTGTTCCAGTGACTAATCCATCTTTTGCTCCCGGTATTTTTATTGTCCCAGCAAAAATGTGCATGAGTCATAGCTCCTGTCGGAGCATTTCTTTCAATGCATCCGTGCGTGTGTATCTCCAGCCTGCTGACCCACTAGGTCCGGGTGCTGCTGGTGGGGGGCTAATGAGTGCAGCACCAACAACAAAGCCACCAGCTGCGCTAACCGAGGCTGCTTCCCTGGGCCATCAGCACTGGATGCGCAGTCAGGTCCATGGGGGGCGAGTACAGAGTCCAACTCAGGCGCCCATGGATTTGGATATTCTACACCTTCCCCTCCTGACACAAATACTACTCTTTCCAAAAGCCTGCTTGATTAATCTGATCTCAAAGACGGGCTCTGAAGGCCTCTGGGATTTGCGAATCAAAATTACCCTCTTCTGATCACGGGTTCCTGCAACCTTCAAGTAGAAAATTCCTGCTCTACTCCCGTCAATCAAGCATCGCTTTGCAGAGTGTGAAGTCATTTCCACGTGGGTGTGAGCTCTCTCTCCAGTCTGGTGCAGCAGACAGCCGCAGAGCCGATTTGGAATTTATGGAAAGATGAAGTCAAATCTCCGTTTGGGGCCACAGGGGCTCTGCGTCTGTAAAATGGGATGGTGGTGATCCTGAGGCCGGGACAATGCGGCTCGTACTTCCTGAGCCACTGGACTGCACGCTAGGGTTGTATCCAGTAGTTCGCTGCTGCGTCCCCAGGGAGTAGAGCAGAGCCTGGACTTCACAGGGCCTTGGTGTGGTCTCAGTGTGTCCCCCGATGTTCATGTGTTGGAAACTCCATCCCCAAGGCCATAGCGCTGGGAGGCAGAGTGGAAGGAGAGGCCGCTAGATCGCCAGGGCTCTGCTGTTCCAAGTAGATCACATCACTACTGCCCGAGTGGGCTAGGTGTCCTAGATGGATTCACCACACAAGCAAGCCCTCTGCCAGGGTAGACACAGAGGGACAGCCTCACTGGAAGCCAGCACCATGCCCTCAGATTTCCTAGCCTGGAGAACCACAAGCCAAATAACCCTCTGTTCTTTATAAATCACCCAGTGTCAGGTATTCTGTCACAGCATCAGAAAATGGACTAAAACCATGCTCAAGACACAATTCCTGAATAGTGAACGCATTGTCTCCCATACTTGCCTAGTTCCCACATCCCCTGGGTACTGAGGATCAAACCCAGAGCCTTGTGCATGCTAGGTGGCTGCTCCAACACTGAGCTACATCCAGCCCTGCCCCACCCCACCCCCCACTTTTCTTTGAGACAGGATCTCCCTAAGTTGCCTAGGCTGGCCTCAAACTTGTGATCCTCCTGCCTCCGTCTCTGGAGTCGCTGGGATTACAGGTGTGCACCACCAAGTCAAGCTTTGCCTAATTGTAAGAAGCCCCTCTATTCTCCCAGGAAGACACCTCCAAGGTCAACCTCAGCTCTCAATTATCCATATTCAGAACTCATCCCTCAAACGGCAGATGCAATGGCAGAAACCTACCTCAAACCAGTGCAGGTAAAGCAGGAGAGTATTGGTTCACCTACGTAAGATGTCTATTCAGCTTTAGGCACAGCTGGATCCAGGTGCTCAAAGGGACTGCCTCTTTCCCAAGAGTCTGTCTTGGAAGACTGATTCTGATTGACCAGGATGGGGACATGTGTCAATCACTGACTCTGAATGACCAGGCCAGTGTCCCAAACCTCATGGACTGAGAGTGGGGAGGGGTGGTACCCAAAGGTGAACTGAAGCCGTAGCACTAGAAGACGGGGCTGGTGATGTAGCTAAATGGGTCAATGCCCAGCATCGAAGAAGAATATGAAGGAGGAGGGGGGAGGAAGGAAGAGGAGGAGGAGGAGGAAGAGGAGGAAGGGAGAGGAGGAGGAAGGAGCAGAAGGAGGAAGAGGAAGAGAAGGAAGGAAGAGGAGGAAGGAGCAGGAGGAGGAGGAAGAGGAGAAGGAAGAAGAGGAAAGAGGAGGAGGAAGGAGGAGGAGGAGCAAGAAGGAGGAGGAGGAAGAAGGAAGAGGAGGAAGGAGGAGGAAGGAAGAGAAAGAGGAGGGAGAGAAGAGGAAGGAGAGGAATAGGTGCAGGAGAGGCTAAGGAAGGGCTGAGGGAGGCCCCTGCAGATGCAGAGTTCTGCGTTCCAACCTGCACACTGTGCCTTCAGCAGAGGACAGCTGTGGTCAAGGAGACCTCGCTCGAGCGCCTTCGGTGGCTCCTTACTGTGGACTGAAGTAGCTATGATTCCAATCCTCTCCAGTATGCGGGATCCATGAGGAAACGTTCTAAAATCCAGAGGGGCAATGGTAAGCGTGGATTGGGCAGCCAGAGTGGGAAGCCGGAGAAACTCTCTGATGGAGGACCTCTGAGAGCTCATCCAGCGGCTTCGTTCCACCCTTATCTCGATCCGTTATTCAGCAGCACTCAGCATAGCCGTATCTCTTTCAGAATATGCCTTCGGCAGCAAATGCTAGGGTGCCCTGCCCCCTCGTTTCCTGGCACTGCCACTTCCTACTGGCCTTCCCTGACAGCAGAAGTATGCTCAGACTTAATCATCAACACCCATGGGAGACACCATTGATTACAAATACAACAATCCTCTCACCCTATTGAAACCATGGGTTTGACCCCTGTGTGCTTCTGGAGAGAACAAACCCCTTCCCACTCCCCAGTGGGCAAATATGCAGTCTTAGCCAAGCATACGGAGCAGTGTGTGATATATTTCAAACCTATAAGACTTGATAAAAGTCCACCAGAGGCTTCGGGAAAAGTTTTCTTCTCTCCTAATACAACACAGGAAAGGAAGTTCACCTCCACTGATCTGACTTGCAGATGCTGCTGTGAGAACACAATGTCTGGAGCTGTGGCAGCCATTTTGTACCCAGGAGGAGATACTATGCTTCACAGAAGTAAAGATGGAAAGAACCTAGAT
Organism: Aplodontia rufa; assembly: GCA_004027875.1. Classification (NCBI taxonomy): domain Eukaryota; kingdom Metazoa; phylum Chordata; class Mammalia; order Rodentia; family Aplodontiidae; genus Aplodontia; species Aplodontia rufa. The sequence continues at coordinate 4,818 of PVKS010017508.1, forward strand.
GTTTGTTGCTTCCTATTGAATCACTGAATTAATTTACCAACCCCTTGGACTGCTCTATTTCAAGACATTGATTAAGCCACATTGAGTTTGGTCATCATTTACTAGTGGCAAAAACCATCTTTGGATGGTTGACTATACCCTGTATATGGTAAACTTCCAGAAACAACTCCTGACGTAAACTCCTTCTTATGTTACCCCAGATCCATGTGAGGTTCTTAGCTGACATCTTCTTGAGCAATCCTACAAGTACCTCAAAAACATGCCCCAAGTTGAACCAGATACCTGTGGTGTTCCTAACCTGCCATCCCCCGGTAATTGATACCGCTGTCTACCTAGTCTCCCGTGAGGATTACTCCAGGCCTTTTGTTTTCCTCTTCATTTCTATTTATTCAGTTAACAATCTCCTATTTCCTGAGCACTTAATAGGAGCTAGGCACTATGGAGAAAAAACTTGAGTAAGACCAAGTTCCAGCCCTTGTGAAGCTTAGAGAACAAACACACAACCAATAGCAGCCAAGAAAGTGGGGTGTTTTCATAGAGAAATGCAGGAGGCACATACACAGCCGGGCGACCTTAGAGAGGGAATAATTCAGCTGTGATTTAAATACCAAAAAAAAAATTTTTTTTTCAAAGAGGGGGAGAGGGAGAGAGAATCGATTTTATTTATTTTTTCAATCTGGCCTTTGTTTCTGACACTTAGTTTTCTATATGGTGCTGGGGTTTGAACCCGGGTCCTTGGGCATGCCAGGCAGGCTCTGGAATCACTGAGCCACTGCTCCAGCCCTGAGATTCAAATTCTCATCTCTGAAGAGGGAAGAGCTTTCCAGGCAGGGGAAAGCGCGAATGCAAAGGCCCTGAGGCTGGGCTGCCAGGAGCAGCGAGGAGGCCAGCAGCTGCGGAGAAGGGAGCGGGAGATGAAGGCAGGGCCCTGCGGAGGCGTGGGCCCAGGGCTCCTCCTGGCCAGGAGTGGATTCTATGCCAAGTGCGACTGACAGCCAGGAGAGGGACCTAAACGCGGGCACCACGCCACCTGACTCAGGTCGGGCGGAGGGTGGAGGCGATTAAGTAGGATCCTAGCGAAGGACCCTCACCCGCAGCAGTTTGTAGTCGGTAGCTTCGCACCGGCGCTCTTCTCAGCGCTGGCCATGAGTCACTCAGGCTCCTCGCAGCAGCCCTGGCCCCATAATTACTCCCATTTCATTGAAGAAGAAACAGAGAGGTGAAGGAACTTGCCAGGGTCACAGAGCGAGTAGGAAACTGGGAGCCACCTAGAGGATTTGGAGCGTATCGGTTAGGGGGCCGCGGGGAGGTGGCGGGCAAGGAACGGCACCTGGCCCTGGGGTCCCCTCCCGAGGGCCCTGCGGGCTCCGCGGTCCCTGCTCAGCCGCTGGGTGGGGGGCGTCCCTGTGCGCCTCGCCCCTCCCGCCGCGTGGCCCCTCCTTCGGCTCGGGCGACCCCACGCGGGGGCGGGTGACAACAGCGGCCACCGTCCGCGACCTCGGCCTGGCCTGCGCCTCCCGCACACCCTCCGCATCCTGAATAAAAGGCCGCGCAGCAGCCGGGGCGGCGCCTGGCTCCGCGGGACGGCACTTTGCAGACGCTCCCTGGGCCGCAGCAAAACTTCTATTGTGTCGCCTGAGCCCAAAAACGACGCGAGCGGCCGGTGGCTCTGGGCCGGAGGTGGCCGGGGCAAAGCTCAGGCTGGACCCTCGGGCGGGGCGCCTGGGGGGCGTCACCGGCTCGCGCGGGGCGGCGGCCAGGGGGACCCGGTGCGCGGGACGCTCGAGGCTGCAGCAGGTTGCAGCCACGCCGCCCCCAGGTCCACCCGAACCCCGGTGGAGGCGGGCGGAGCGGGCCCCTGACCTTTCCCCCGGCGCAGGAGCTCCGCAGAGCCCTGGGACTCCCCACCCCGGAGGTCACCCTCTCGGTTCCTCATCAGAGTGAAAAGTGCGGGACCTAGCACGCCTGCACCCCGCGCGGGCGCTCTAGAAAAACTAGTGCAGGGGGCCTGAGCCCAGCGAGGCGCGGGGATGGGCTCAGGGAGAAGCGCGCTCAGGGTCCGGGTGGGATGGAGAAATCCGGGCACACTTCCTGGAGGTGCCGGCCTTTGAGAGAGATCCAAGAGGACTGGGGATTCCTTTTCTCGCCTGCCCTCCCTTCTCCTTGTCTTCTTTAAAACAAAGCAAAAACAAGCAAAGAAAGCAACCCTCCTCAAAAGACAGACAAAAGAGTCACAGATGTATACAGATGCACATAGACCATGTGACTTTGGTTTTTTCTTTTTTCTTTTAAAGAGAAGGACAGTGAGAGAGAGAGAACCAATTTTATTTAGTTTTTCATGTGGTTTTTGTTCTCTGACACTTCCTTGTGTAGGTGGTACTAGGATTCAAACCCGCATCCTCTAGCGCCTTAACCGCTGAGCCACGTTCCAGGCCCAAGCCATGTGACTTTTTAAACCTTTTTGTTCCCCTGCTCTCTATAAAGGAATATGTGTGCATTGCTGAGTCCTTGGAAAACCCAGAGGAGCCCAGAGAAGAAAATGAAAAGCACCTGTATTTCCACCATTTACACATAACAGGCTTGGAACCGTCAGTCTTCCTCTGCAGATTTCTTTAATAGTAAGGGAAATTTTACTTCGAGTAAGTGCACAGACCCGAAACATAGGTTTTGATGAATTTTAACAGAAGTCCACACCCATGTACACACCCTGCTCCAATCATCTTCTAGAACATTTCCATCGCCCCAGAAATTTCCCTAGGGTTCTCTTCCACTTGATGCCCAGCCCCCATCCATAGGCAGCCTCCCTTCTGATGTCCATCAAGGTAAATCAGTTTTGCCTATCATGTGATTAGAATCGCATGGCCCAGTGCGCTCTTTGGAGTCTGATTTCTTTCCTGAGTGAAGCTTTGAGACTCATCCACAGATAGCTGGTCCCTTTTTCTTGCAGAGTAGTGTTCCACAGTACATTTCCCCATTCACCCTAGGGGAATGGCTTATGTGTCTCCACTTTGGGGTTGTTATAAAAAAAAAATCCCCTTAAAAACCTTGGTGGACAAGTCTTTGGTTTGGACATCACAGCCTCTCATTTTTCTTGAGCAAATGCTTGGGAGTGGGATTGCTGGGTCCCATGATTTCACTTTTGTTCAGAAATTGCCAACCTTCAAAAGAGCTTCTACGTTTTGTCTGCACCACCACTGAAGGAGGGGTTCCTTGCACACTGTGATTCATTATCTTTTACACATGTGAGCTTGTTCGCCTGCAGGGAGTCAGCGCTGCTCAGCACCTACCACCCCAGAATAACCCAGAAGCACCTCTCCTGTGCCTAGGTGTACAAACACCCATAGAAAACATGGCTTTGCCTCGCGATGATTCTCTTTACAAAGAAAGGGAAGCTGGTGCTGGAGATGAGACTCAGTGAGAGTGTAGCTGACTTGTGCAAGTCCCCAGGACAGGGACAAGCATCTGGGCTGGGAGAAGAGCGACTCCTTCTCCTGCCGCTTGACTTTTTCAGCTCTCTGCAGCCAGCACTCTCAGCTCTTGCTCCTCCTGTGGCCTGCCCCGCAGGATACTCTGTTAGGAGGAGTCTAAAGCTGCCTTAACCCTGGATGGTCACGGGTCTGAGTTTCCTCCATGAGCACTGCCCCGTGTTCGTGTCTGCCTCCTTGGGCACCGTATTTCTCAGCAACAATAACCCACACAGAAATGGCTGGGGTCAGGATCTACAAATTGTGCATTCTGGTAAAATCGGCCTGAGGGTTGGAATTTCTGCCACCAGGTGCTGCAAGGAGGTCAACACATCACCCACCTGAGGAAATGGGGGAGAAGTGATAGAGTGGGTAGGATCTCTGCGATTCGGCAAAGGGGGATGGTGAGAAGACCACAGCATCAAAGCTGTATGGGTAGTTACACACACACATTCCTGGGGCCAGATGCCCTGGGTTCCAATTATGACTGCTACAGTCCAGCTGTGTGACCTCATGCCAGTTACTCGACTTCTCTATGCCTCAGTTCCCCACCTGAAAAAGAAAAACAGGTTTACTAATAGTCACCACTCCAAGAATTGTGAAAACTAATGTCAAGTGTTTAGGGCACTTGTTAAGCAAACTTAAATGTCACCTGTGATTATCACAATAACTTAGTCTCAAGAACACACTCGCCGCAGCCACTTTCCTGGCCTCCCTTGTCCCATTGGAGCACTTAGTGCTGAGCAGGGTGCAGAGACCAGGGAGGAGCTCAGCTGCCAGGGCTGGGGATCCCAGGAGGAGCAGCCTTTGCAGGAACCCAGAGACAATGGAGTTTCCAGAAGCCAGGCTGGTAAACAGCTTCAAAAACCCCAGCAGTGGGGCACACTGAGCCCGTTGAAGCAAGGAAATCACCAGTGGCTGTTGGGAGGGATGCTGGGGCAGAAGCCAGAGGGACAGCAATAGGGACGGGCCTGGGGTGGGGGAGTCGCCGGGGCGCTGTCAGTTGCTCCTCTGAGAACCCTGGCCAGGTGGGACTGCATCTTCAAGGAGTGACTTGTTTCTTAAGGCTAACAAGCTCCGTGCAGGGAACAGAGCTGGGGCTGGAACCGGAGCCAAGAGCTAGTCATTTTTATCCAACTCCTTCCCTGCCACCGCCCAACCTCGGTACCTGCCAACCAAGCTGCCAGGAACACTCTTCCCCTGTCTGCCTGGCTCCCTCCTCTTCGTCTTCTAAATAAGGGGTCAGCAAACTTAAGCCACCAGCCAAATCCAGCCCTGCTGCCTGGTTTTGTACAGCTTGTGAGCTAAGAATGGTTTTTACATTTTCAAATGCCTGGGGGGAAAAATCAAGAGAACACTATGTCACGACACATGAACATTATATGAAATTCAGATCTCAGTGTCCATAAATAAAGTTTTATTGGCACGTGGCCCTTCATTTACCCATTGTCTAGGCTGCTCTGGTGCTGCTACCGGGGCACCGCTGAGCAGTTGCAACAGAGTCCAGTAGGGCCCGTGAGGTCCCAAATGTTTGCTCTCCAGCCCATTAGAGGAAAGATCTGCTGATCGCTGGACTGAATCCCGCTTCAGCTGAACAAAAACCAGAACCAATGCCTTTCTCAGCCTCATCTCCTCTGTGACTTGGTCCTGTGAACCACATTAGCACCAGAAACCAACTCATGCTAGCACAAGGTGCATACTGGTTGGCCATCAGTTGTTTGTCACATAGCTGTCCCTCCTTCCTCAAGGAGCTGGACCTTCACCTTCAGGTTTAAATCCCCCAGCACTGAACATGTCACCTGATAGTCAATAAACGCTGATTTAAAATGGATTATTTAAATGTAGAAAGCTGCATTGGAGCTTGGAGTCCAGTTTTCTCATCTGTCAAGTGGGTTTGTTTCCTAAGATCTCTGATAATTAGTAGAGGAAAGACACTAAGATCTCACCAGGCAGCAGGGATCCTCGGCCAACACACTGAAAGGGCATTTTGAAGACATGATAGGTTACAAACTCTTGGATCGTGGGTGTGATTTTAGCCCAAATGTGCTTTACTGGTTTGTACTCTTACTAGAAATTTTTTTTTTCTTTTTATAGCTTCGAGGTCTATGTAGGGCTGGGGCAAGTGGCTCAGCGGTTACAACACTTGCCTGGCATGCGCGAGTACTTGAGTTCAAATTCCAGCAGCACATACACAGTGAAGTCTTGGAGCGATGAAAGACACATGAAAAACTAAATAAAATTGATTCTCTCTTTCTTTCTCTCTCCCTCCCCTAACTGTCCCTCTTTCTTAAAAAAAAAAAAAAAAGTTGGTTTTTTTTTAAAAAGAGGTCTATGTAGATCACAGCCCACAGACGCTACCTAACTGGTCCTCCTGGGATCTTGAGTTTTCCACCCTTGGATTGAGAGTTTCAGCCCTGAAGCCTCCGTCAAAAATGAACATCAGAATCACCCAGAAATGTATAAATGCAGAGTGCCAGACCCGGTGAATTTCTCTCTCTGGAGGCTGTGGTGCTGGATTTTTTTAGATTCTCCTGTGCTTATGCATTTTACAGGTGGGAATGTGTATCAAATGAAGTTCTGCAGACGCCAATTTGGCTGCTCTATTCAAAACTATAAGTATATTATCTCTTGGTCCAGCAATTCCTCTTGTGGGAATCTGTCTTCCAGATCAGTGCTTCTTAAACGTAACGATACATACAGATCCCCAGGCATCGTGTTGAAGTACAGATCTCAATCCAGCAGATCTGGGCTGGAGTCGGTAACCCTGTGCTTCTAACACAGTTCCCATTTAAGCCCAGCTGCAGGTCCTGGAATATTTTGAGCAGCAGGCTCTCGCTCTCCCACAGATACACCCAAAGGTTAGGTATGTGATGATCCATTATACAGCAGTCTGTAATTGCAAGTACTGGAAAAAACCTAAGCGTCCATCAATAGGGGACCAGCCAAAGAAATCATGGTGCATCCCTACAAAGGAAGAGCAATACACAGCCTTAGAAAGTATCAAGGCAGCTCTTTACATACTGGTACGGAGCGAGATCTAGGGCAAGTTATTAAACAAAAATATCAAGGAGTGAATGTGCAGGTAACCACTTGTATAAAGAGCATTGGGGGAATATTTTTTTTTTTAAATGCTGAGATAGCTGCTCAAGGATTGAGTCAAGCTTATTTATTTATTTATTTTTAAAGAGAGAAGGAAAGTGAGAGAGAGAGAATCAATTTTTATTGAGTTTTTCACATGGCTTTCGTTGCTCTGACACTTAGTTGTGTACGTGGGTGCTGGGGTTTGAACCTGTGTACTTGCACATGCTGGGCAAGCGCTGTAACTGCCCAGCCACCGCTCCAGCCCCGTTGGGGGAATATTTATATTCCTGTCGACCGACAGAATTGTCTAGCAGGAGAAGCTGGTGTCTAGTTTTCTGTGGTGTGGGGAACTGAGTGGATGAATAATAGGGGAGGGAAGTGACATTTACTGTACTCACTTGAATTTAAAAAAAAAATGGGAAATTGAAATTATAATGATACATAAAGAAAAAGACCTAACAATGCTTGCGACGGTGAGACACGAACTGAGACCATCAGGAGAGCTGGGCTGCCTGCCACAGGGCGAGGCCTCCTGCCTGGGCACACCACGCACGCACACCTGCCTACGGCTTTGAGGACGGCCTGTGCCCTGCGTCTGCAGGCATGCGGGCCTCAGACTCTGCAAACCTCAGCCAGCTGAGTGACGCCATCAAGCCTTATTTCATAAGAACAAGCCAAATAACACAGGCTGCCTGCGGGCCTTGGGCGGCGGGAAAACACCCCGTGAACTGTGGACTCATGCAGAGGCTCGTGGTGACGTGAACCCCGAGGTGGAGCAGAGGACGGGGCAGTCCTCAGTCAGAGTCCCGTGCATGGCTCCTGGGCCGCGGGTACAGGGTGGAAACCCAATACCTTGACCTTTGCAGTCAGCTGCACTGAGCAACCCTAACAGTGCTAATCTCCAGCTCCCCTCCCACCATCTGGTCCAGCTGCCAGGCTGAGTCACACACACAGGGACAGAGGGACAGGCACATGACCTGGACGTGAGGCTCCTTGAGTGTGGTGGCTGGGGGAGGGCGGCAGAGGCTGCAGGAGAAGCCCCTCCCCAGGGAGGAGACTTCCTGCAGGGCAGAACTAAGCCAGGCCTAGGTCTGGGTCTAGTGGCCGCCTGGACTGCCCAGTCCAACCCTTCCTCTTCCTCCAGGAAGCCCACCAGCTGTGTGCATGCATGTGTGTGTGCATGTGTACAAAAGGATGATACTAAAAGGAGCTTACATACGCTATGCACTTTCAAGTGCTAACCACCATCCATCCCAACCACCTGGATGATTAAACTTGGTAAATCTTCTTAGACTCGGATGCTACCACCGTCACCATCCCCATTTTCCTGTTTTCCAGCTGAGGAGACGAAGGCCCAGGGCAGTGATGAGCTCACCCGACGTCACAGAGCTCAGATACAGAGACACTCTGGCCCCAGATCCTTGCTACAGGGGATTTCGGGGGTCAGTTGGCCCAATCCAGTGAGGGGTGGGGATAGAACATTGTCCCCTTGGGTTTATACCTGGCCTGGTGACCCTGGCGACCTCCCTGGGCCTCCTGGGGCCTCCCTCTCAGCACATCAGTCTCCTGGGTTCATGTTGACAGTGACAGGCATCAGCCTTGAGGGCTGGAAATAAGTCTTTAAGTGCTCACTGGGCCTCTCTGATGTCATGGTCACACCTGTTACTAACCAGAGCCATGGCACTGTGCGTAAGAAGGCAGCAAGAAACCCCCCTCCCCGGCTGGGACCAGACCTCTTGTTCATTGGTTCGTGTTGTTCATCTGGAACACACAGCCTAAATACCTTCCCTTTTTTCCCCCCAATGTTTTGCCCACCCCACTAAGAACATGAGAAAGGGCTAGAAAGGAAAGTTTCAGCCACAATCAAAACCATTTTGTTTTGGGGCAAAGTGGCACACACCTATAACTCGGGAGGCTGAGGCAGGAGGATTGCAAGTTTGAAGCCAGCAACTTAGTGAGACCCTGTCTGAAAATTAAAAATACAAAAGACTGGGGATGTAGCTCAATGGTAGAGTGCTCCTGGATTCAATGCCCAGTACTGCTAGGCATTTTTGGTACTAGGGATTGAACCCAGGGGTGCTTAACCACTGAGCCACATCTCCAGCCCTTTTTATTTTTTATTTTGAGACAGGGTCTCACTACGTTGCTGAGGCTGGCTTTGAACTTGAGATCCTCCTGCCTCAGCCTCCTGAGCTGCTGGGATTACAGGTGTGTGCCACTGCACCTGGCAACCCTTTTGTTTTTAAGACTCTTAATTTCTGGGGGCTGGAGCGGTGGCTCAGCAGTTTCAGCGCTTGCCTGGCAAGCACGAGGACCCAGATTCAAACCCCAACACCACGTACACAACTAAGTGTTGGAGCAACTAAGGCCATGTGAAAAACATAATAAAGTTGTTTCTCTCTTTCTGTGTCTCTCTCACTGTCCCTCTCTCTTAAACAAAACAAAACAAAACAACTTAATTTCTGCTGAGACTCTCACAGGAGAGGCTGGGCTCTACTGATGGTAGACAAACGGTGAAGTTTACATTTCAAGTTCACTTCCTCCTCTGCATCCCTGGGAGATTAAAGTGATTGGACGATGACTGAATGAGTGTGAACACTGTTCTAGGCACCTGCTAGGGACTCTAAACAAGACGCACGGGAATCCTCATGAATTGGAGCTGACATTCTAGGGAGGAGACAGATAATAAATAAAGAGAGCGTCCAATGTCAAGCTTCCAGAAATGCCATGGAGAAAAATAAAACAGACCAGGGGAGCTAGCGGTCAGAGGAGGCCTCGGGGAGGTGCTTAAGAGGAGGGTGACTGAAGCCAGGGTGTCTGGGGAAGGAGCAGTCCAGGTCAAGTGCAGCGTGGGCAAAGGCCATGGGGCAGAATCAAGGTAGGGGATGAGTTTGGAGAGACGGGCAAGACTGTGCTTCTCTCTCTTTCCTCTCAGCCACACTGGAGAGAGGACAGAGGTCTGCCGTCCCCTGTGAGCCAGAGCTGCAGGGAGATAAAGGGTGGAAAGTGACCCAGAGGTTCAGCAGGGGCCAGTAGGGGTGCTGCTGATGGATGCCCTGGAGGAGCCCCATGCCAGGGGCACTTTGGGACAGTGTGGTTTCTCCCCCTGGTGAGTCCACGTTATCCTAAATACCACGCTGAGAGAGCCCAAGTTTCAAACATTTCCACCCTCTCATTTGAGGCATGGAAAAAGTAGGACCTAGAGAGGGGAGGAGCCCTGCCCAAGGTCATGTAGCAAATTCCTACCAGAGCCCTGGCTTCCAGCACCCCTCTCCAACTGCAGCAAATATTAAGCATTCCCTTCCCAGGTGAAAATGAGAGAAAGTAAAAGCAATATTCTTCTCTCCTTAAGAAGTTGTTACCTCCCCCAGGGCCAGGAGGGAGTGAGAAAATTCGCTGAGTGGGTAGGGGGAGTAACACCCTGTAGAGCAAATTAAATATGTTAAATAAGCAGTTTCCCACAGACAGACCTCTTTGCTCTCAGCAAGAGGCTTCTCAACTTCTGTACTTTCCAGACCATTCCCCTTATTTTCTAAGGTCTTCACAACCCACAGTAAATTAGAGTCAGAGAAGAAGCTGGGCTCTTTGGCCCCTTTCCACAATGGGGAAACTGAGGCCCAAAGTAGTGAAACAGCTCCCCTGAGGCTCGTGGGCTTCCACTGCGCTGCGCTCACATCCCCGCCAGGAATAAATGGCGGTCAACCTGCATAGGACAATGCACGAGGTACTGTCAGCAGACACCAGGAGCTATGAACGAAAAGAAGCAGGGATCGGCAGAGAGGAGGGAACAAGCAGTCAGCTGCGCTTGGGGCCAGGCGGAGGGGGGTTCCAGGCCAAGCGACAGCAATTGCAAAGGTCCTGTGGCTGAAACAAGCTTGGAGTTGGAGGCACAGAGAGGCAAGACCTGTGGGGCTGACCTAGAATGGACCAGGGGGTGGAGGCGATCAGAGAGGCAGAGCAGGCCCCAGACCTTCCAGGGCCTCACAGGACACCCTAAGGAATATGGGTCCAGTCTCAAGGGTAGAGGCTGCAGTGGGGGGCTCATGGCTGCTGGCAGAGCTGGGCCTTAAAACCCAGGTCTCCTTCAGAGTCAAAGCTCTCCTCCACCACTCCCTCCTGCCTTCTCCACGTCCTGGGACTTCCTCTGCCACTCCTGGAGTTTCCCGTTATGCTCCTGCATGTGACTCTGCCTGGCCCCAGGGGCTGTCAGGTGACTTCCAGGGCCCTGATTTCCCATACACTCAGCATCTAGCACCTTCTCCCCTCCCTTCTCAAGTTCACACTCTTCGGAGCTTCCCCCACCACGCCCATGAGGCAGGAATTGAGGATGGTAAAGGGAGAGAGGAGAGAAAACTGAGGACACAGGCCAGACCCGGTGCGGGAAGCTTACCAGCCTCCTCCTGGGGGACAGGCGCCCAGCCTCCTGGTGTTGGGAGGTAGCAGACAGGATCCTGGGATGAGACCAGCTGAGAATGGCCTCACAGCAGGGGCGGTTTGCAGGGGCTCTTGGGAGTCCTAAGTCCTAAGTGGTTATCAGACTTTGGTGGTCTTTCTTTGACTACCAGGATGAAACCTTCCTAAGAGTTCACAGTTACTGAGCACCTGCTGTGTGCTCCTCACTAAGGAACACTTAGTCAAATGGGAAAAACCAGATTCTTCATTGGCTTGGTGAGTTTTATGAGTCCCCCAGGCCAACACAACCAGCTGCTAACAAGAACAAAAGCAAGAGCAAAACCAGCAAGAGGGTCACTCGCTCCCCAAATTCCCCGAAGGAGCCTCCCATAGGAGGACACTGAGGTCCCCTGGAGGAAGACCCTCAGGCACACTTCAAGATGGCCCTGCTCACCTCCCACCCATTAGGATGCAACCCTGCAAAAAAACAGAGAGCAGGGCCTGGAGCAGTGGCTCGGCGGTTGCGGTGCTTGCCTGGCATGCGCAAGGATGCAGGTTCGAACCCCAGCACCACGTACACAACTAAGTGTCGGAGCAACAAAAGCCAAGTGAAAAACTAAAATTGATTCTCTCTTTCTCTCCCTCTCTCTCACTGTCCCTCTCTTTCTTAAAAGAGAGAGAGTAACTGGGTGCAGAAATGCAGGACTGTAATCCCAGTGACTCTGGAGGCTAAGGCAGGAGGATCTCAAGTTCAAGGCCAGCCTTAGGCCCTAAGCAACTTAGTGAGATCCTGTCTCAAAACAAAATAAAGGGTCTGGAGCGGTGGCACAGAGGTTGCAGCGCTTGCCTGGCACGCATGAGGACCTGGGTTCAAACCCCAGAACCACGTATACAGCTAAGTGTCAGAGAAACAAAGACCAAAAAACTAAGTAAAGCCGATTCTCTCTCTCTCTCTCTCTCTCTCTGTCTCTCTCAGAAAAAAAGAAAATGAAAAGGACTGAGAGTGTGGCTCAGCGGTTCAACCCCTGGCACCAGAAACAAACAAACAACAAAAAAGCCAGAATCACCCGTGCCGGTGGGACGTGGAGACGCCGGAGACCTTGCGCGCTGCTGTTGGGAACGAAAAGTGGAGCAGCAGCTATGGAAAACCGCGCAGCGGTTCCTCAAAACATTAAAAATAGAACTGCCGCGTGAGCCTCACGCCGCAATTCCACTTCTGGGTACAGACCCGAAAGAACTGAAAGAAGGGACTTGCGCAGAGATCTGGATGGCCACGTGCGGAGCAGCATCGCCCCAGCAGCCAAAAGGTGGGAGCAAGCGCAGCAGAGGCAGGGAGAGCAACAGGTGGTGCCGTGCACACAGTGGGACGTCACATCCTCACAGAGCAGGGATTCTGCCCAATGCCAGGAGGTGAATGAACCGAGGATGGTGGGCTGAGCGAAGCAAACCAGTCTCCGACAGACAAATGCTAAGCAGTTCCACTTACACAAGGCACCTAGACATTTAAATAGAGACACAGTCGCAGTGGGTTGCCAGAGCTGAGGGGAGACAGGAAGGGACTCACCGTTTAATGACTACAGAGTTCCAGTTTTGCAAGATAAAGAGTTATGGAGGTGGATGGCAGTGACCGATGGACAACTGTGTCCATGTATTTAATGCCACCAGAGTGAGACCAGCCAGCATGGGAGGGGCACATTTACAATCCCAGCAACTCAGGAGGCTGAGGCTGGAGGATCGCAAGTTCAAGGCCAGCCTGGGCAACTTCTCAAGACCCTTTCCCAAGTCTCTGGGATTCCAGGCGAGCGCCACCACGCACCTGCCTGGGAAATGCTTTATAGCACCAGACCTGTCTTGTTAGAAGATGTCCCATTTAAGGCTCAACCACTGGATGCCATGTTCCTCCAAGGTCACCATCATCTGGAAGTGCACCAGCACCCGTGGGTGGGTTCTGTGTTCCCCAGATCCCCAAAGATCCCCCCTCAGATGGACCTGAACTTTCCCTTCCAGGTCCCTAGAGGCAGGTGAGTTTTCAAAATGACACTTGAGGGTCCTCCGACTTCAGAGACAGCTTGATCAGGGTTTCAGGGGTGAAATTTCTTTGAAAACACAGCTCTGGGTTTTTTGATCATGGGACACACTATTTCTGGAACCTCTTCTTCTTCACCCCTGACCCACCCACAAGAGGGTCTCAAAATCCCCACCACCACCCCACAATTTGGCCTCCCACCTCAGCTTGCTGGAATTCCCAGGGGGGAGGAAGAAGATCTGCCGCAAGCCCCTCTTCCCCCCCAGCCTGGCTGGAGGGGCTTTCCCACAGCAGCGTCCCTCCCACCTTGCCTCAAAGCCCACAGGTAATCAAAACCAAAACCAAAGCAACCCCCTTAGTACAGTCTTGCAATTTTTCCTTGCAACCCAAAGGAGAGATGGGAACTGACTTGGTCCTCCTCTTGCTCCTCACCGTAATTTGATACCAATCAGATTACTTTCGTTGAACATTTGCTGTGTTGGCTCTCGGAGCACTTTGCATATATTTCACTTAATCCTCATGACAATCCAAGAGGTAGGTGTTATACTCATCCCATTGAACAGAGAAAACCAAGGCACAGCCCACACAGTGGTGGTGAGAAGCCCAGGGCAGGCTCCAGCCCTCACCTCCCACTGCACAGCCTGGCCAGTCTACAAGTCGTACCAGAAGATTATGACGGTTTACCCAGTTCACAATTCCCTGTGAGTCAGGCACAGTGGTGCACGTCTGTAATTCCAGAGGCTCAGGAGGCTGAGGCAGGAGGATGGCAAGTTCAGAGCCAGCCTCAGCAACTTAGCGAGGCCCTGTCTCAAAATAAAAAAAAATCAAAAGGGCTGGGGATGTGGCTCACTGGCTGAGCTCCCCTGGGTTCACTCCCTGGTACAAAAAAAAAAGTCAGTTAGTGAAATTTAAAATTAAGCACCCCCTCCACCGCACAACCTAAAAGTTGGGAGATGCCACATTAGATGTACACACACACACACACACTCACATACATTAAACTAACAGATTATTTTTTAGAGCAGTTTCAGGTTTATAGAATGATCTTACAGAGGTAAGTAGAGGCACCCAGTTCCCACTCTCCTTTTCCCTCCTCCATTCCCCAGAATCAACTTCTTGCATTGGGGTGGTGCATTTGTTACATTGATGAGCTGATTTGGATACATTATTATGAACTAAAGCCCACAGTTCACATTAGGATTATTTCTCTGTGTTATCCTTTCTATAGGTTTTGACCAATGAGTGAAATGTATCCACCAGGACTGCAAACTGGTTCAGCCACTATGGAAAGCTGTATGGAGAATCCTCAAAAAATTAAGGATGGAACCACTTTACGACCCAGCTATCCCACTCCTGGGAATTTTCCCAAAAGAGTTAGAATCAGTGTATTATAGCGATGTGGCTTCATCAATGTTTATAACAGCTCAATTTACTATAGCTAGACTATGGAACCAACCCAGATGCCCCTCACTTGACGAGTGGATACAAAAACTTTGGTACATATATACAATGGAATACTACTCAGGCATTAGAGAGGACGATACTTTGGCCTTTGAAATCAAATGGATGGAGATGGATAGAATTATGCTTAGTGAAGTCTCCCAATCTCAGAGACTCAAGGACTGAATGGTTTCTCTCATCTGTTGATGCTAGCATATATGGGGAAGCAGTATGGCAGACGGCTGACCTAACAAAACTGCAAATTGAATGACTCTCAGAGTAATAGGGGGATGGCTCCCTAGGATACTTGGAGGTGTAGGGAAGGGGATGGGGAGGGGGCAGGGTGTATGAAGAACTCATAGGAGTCTGGAGATTGGGAAGATGGGGGAACCATCCCAGAAGCCAATGTCATTCCTCCACGAGCTACCCATTTAACACATGAGTTCTTCTGGGGGAAACTGCAACAGGTGAAACCCAAGGTGGTCATCCATGTTTTGGCATCACCCCTGGATTACGAAGTATATATACATTGGTTACTGTTGGTTTGATAATGTTTCCCCCTCAACTGTATCTCTATATACTTCTAATAAAAAAAAGATGAAAAAAAGAAAAAAGAAATGTATCCACCAGGACAGGACCATGCAGGACAGTTTCGCTGCCTTAAAAATCCCCTGTGCTGTGCTCCCTCCCCCCAGCCCCTGGCAACCAAAGATGTGTTTACTTTCACTGTGGTTTTGCTTCTTCCAGAACACCGCATAGTTGGACTCATACAGTAGGTAGCCTTTTAAAAATTTTTTTTTAAATTTGTGCATGCAAGGCAAGTGCCATACCCCTGAGTTACATTCCTGCTCTTTTTATTCTTTTTCTGTTTTATTTTGAGGCAGGGTCTCGCTGAACTGCTGAGGCTGGCTTTGAACCTGTGATCCTCCTGCCTCAGCCTCCCGAATTGGAGTGTGCCACTGTGCACAACTGTATGTCACCTTTTCCCATTGGCTTGTTTCACTCATCAATTTATATCAAAGACTGCACCCTCAGCAATACTCAGTTAGGGAGCTGGAGCTCAGAGGTCTCGGTGCTTGCCTGGCAAAGTTCAAACCGCAGCACCACGTACACAACTAAGTGTTGGAGCAATGAAGGCCATGTGAAAAACTCAATAAAGTTGTTTTTTTTTTAAATAAATGAACATCCTTACAGACCAGGGATTCTGCCCAACCACTAGGAGGTGAGTGAACCTGGAGGACCATGTGCTGAGTGAAGCAAACCAGTCTCGGACAGACTGAGGGAAGGGAAATGACATGGTCCCCTTATTCATTCATCCATTCGTTTTTGTATTCACTCATTCACTCACCCATTTACCATCCACTCACTCACTCATTCATCCATCCACTCACTCATTCATTCATCCATTCACTCACTCATTCATTTATCCACTCACTCATTCATCCATTCACTCACTCATTCATCCATTCACTCACTCATTCATCCATTCACTCACTCATTCATCCAGTCACTCACTCATTCATCCATTCACTCACCCACTCATCCATTCACTCACCCACTCATCCATTCACTCACCCACTCATCCATTCACTCACTCACTCATTAATTCATCCACTCATTCATTCATGCATTCACTCACTCATTCATCCATTCACTCACTCATCCATTCACTCACTCGTTCATTCATCCATTCACTCACTCATTCGTCCATTCACCCACTCATTTACCATTCACCCACTCATCCATTCACTCACTCACCCATTCACTCACTCATCCATTTACCATTCACTCACTCATTCATCCATTCACTCACTCATTTACCATTCACTCACTCACCCATTCACCCACTCATCCATTAACTCACTCACTCACTCACTCATTCATTCATCCATTCACTCATTCATCCATTCATTCAGGTGTTCATTCATTCTTCCTCCGGATATTCACAGAAGACCTGCTGTGTTCAGGCATTGCATTGGGGCAGGGGCACGACCGGGAACAAGAGCAGAAAGCCTTTCCCCTCCTGGAGATGATGCTCTAGACAAGAAATAACTAGGTAAACAAGTGAGTCATGTGAATACTGAAACAGCAGCTACTATTTGTTGTGTACTTCATTCCCACCAGGCATTGTTTCAAAAACTTGGGGTCCATTGGAGGAGTACACTAGGAAGAAAGCCCATCAGGATCCTAGCTTTGCAAACAAGGAAACCAAAGTTCAGAGAAGTGAAATCGTTAACCTTAGAATATGTAGCTCATGAGAGGAGGAAGCAGAACTTGAACCCAGGCCATGGTGGTCCGGAGACTGTGTGTGGGGATTTTTCTTGTTTGTTTGCTTTGAGACAGGGTCTCCCTAGGTTGCTTAGGGCCTCACTAAGTTGCTGAGGCTGGCCTTGAACTTGCGATCCTCCTGCCTGAGCTTCCTGAGCCTCTGGAATTACAGGTGGGTGTCACCGTGCCCAGCTCTGTGTTTTACCACTGCCATTAACATGGGGGTGTGAATTTCAGGTTGAAGACTGGCAGCAGAACCCTGATCTTCAGCGTCTTCCTTCTTTGCTTCTCAGGGTTCTGAGAAGCTAGACTTTGTTTTGTGTGTGGCTTCATGGTTTCTTCTGTAAGCAGGGGAAGGGCTAGAGCTCCAGGCTGGACGGAGCTTGGCATGCAACCCGATCGCCTTTATTTTTAAGCCATTAAATCCCCGATGACAAACACTGCTCTTTGAGGAGCAGGCTGACCTGACAGAGAATAGCTCTGCTAGGCCTGGAGAAGTCACACACCTCAGGCAACCTCTTGGACAATCAGGCAGGGAGGGGCCATCTTGCCCACCTTGTTTCCTATGGGATGGTTCAAAATCAGCAGCAGAAAATGCCCGAAGTTGGGGCTGGAGCGGTGGCTCAGCGGTTACCGAGCTTGCCTAGCATGCGCAAGGACGTGGGTTCATAACCCCAGCACCATGTACAAAATGAAGTGTCGGAGCAACAAAAATCACATGAAAAAACTAAATAAAATTGTTTCTCTCTCTCTCTCTCTCTTGCTTTCCTTCTCTCTCTCTCTAGGAAAAAAAATATGCCCGGAGTTGACCATATTCCATATTGCAGGGCCCTGGGGAAACTGGTGTTCTGTGCACTCCTGGTGACAGGAGATTGTCATTGCCTCTTTGGCAAACATTGGACATCGACTACCAAATTTTAAGGGAACACAGACTTCGACCCAGTAATTTCAGGTCTAGGGGGCATCCTGCGATATCCTCACCTGGAGAGCAAGGTATGTACCAGGCTCCACACTACAAGAGTGTGTTGTGAAAGAGCTGGGAAGACCCCTTTCTTCCCCCAGCACCGTGCAAGTCCTGCTGAAAGAACAAGGTGCCTGTTTGCAAAGATCTCTTACACAGCGGTTCTCTGCAGGGGCGACCGAGCCCTGCTGAAGGTAAACTGACAAGAGGAACACAGGCGAGCTCGAATGCTACATGCCACTCCAGCTTCCATGAAAAGAACAGAAGAGGTGGGCAGGGCCTATGTCCACAGAGGTACTGCGTTGTGAGAGAGGGCTAGAGCCCTGGGGCCCTGCCACCCTGTGCTTCAGCTTCCTCAGCTGTAGATCTGGGCGTGTTGGAAGCACTAAATAAATTCATCTATGCAAAGGGTTGTTGCATAGGAAACAATCAATAAAGAACAGACGCAAGAGACATTGCGCACACACCTGCAGTCCCAGCCACCTGGGAGGCTGAGGCAGGAGGATCTCTTGAACTCAGGAGGTCAAGGCCAGCCCAAGCAAGACCCCATGTCAAAACAGAACACATAGAATAGCTTACATAACTGTCATTCTGAGCAAACTCTGGAGGAAGGCACAGGAGGTGGGCAGTGGGCTATTACCTCCAGGCACTGGGACAGCAGAAGCTGGAACGAGAGGCATATGTCATTTTAGAAGCATTGGAACTTTTTTTCTTCCTCTAAACGTGCGCATGTGTCACATGTTTAAGGAATGTTATTTAAAATAAGGGAGCCAGGCCACATTAACATGAGAAGGACCAGCTAAGAGATTTGGGGGTAATTTTCCAGCTGGCTTTCTGAGCTAAAGCAAGTGGGGCCCTGAGGTTCAAGGCCTTGAGGTCATCGTGAGAAGTGCAGGAGCTCAGTCCCGCCCAGGCTGCCCCAAGCGTCCAGGTGAGTGGCGGGCAGGTGCAGGTGCAACCGTGGGAGGTGTGGGCTGGAGAGCAGCCCACGGCTGCCCCAGGCCAGAGGTCAGGTGCTTTTCAGGTTCGTCTCTTGACCCAGCAAAGATGAAGAAATGAGTAGGCTCTCGCTCTCCCTTGGGGCCAGGGCGGGACAGAGACCAGGAACTTTCTGCTGTTTTGCAAGAGGTTGTAGCCTGTGGGACCTGAGGCAAGCAGCTTTTGGCAGCTCCCCACACAGCATTTAAAATAACTTTCTGATTATAAAAAAAGAAGAAGAAGAAAAAGGAAGGAAGGATGAAAGAAAGGGGAACCTCCCACCGCAGCCCACACAGCCGCAACAAGAAAGGAGAGCGCCCCCCTCCTGCCGGGCCGCGCCAGCTCCCAGCCCGCTGCATCCCACAGAACCACCTGAGAAGAAATGGAGCGGAGTGGGGGCTCTGAGAGCTGAAAGCTTTGCGGACAGTGCACATCAAGCCTCTCATTTCACAGGTGGGTAAACAGAGGCCCAGAGAGGGAAAGGGGTTTGTCTGAAGCCACCCAGCAAGTTAGGGGCAGAAGCAGGTTCAGAATCACAGAAGCAGGAGAGAACTAGAATCACCACCCCACACTTGGGGACCACGCAGGGATGCCTGCAGAATCAGACTCCCACTGGCCATGCCCGCAGGCCACGGAGCAGGCGTGTGCACCTGGCTGGGCCGGTGTGAATCAGTTCTAGAACAGCTGTGGGTTCAGACGGCCATCTCTGCATCCACCCGCAGGTGGACAGGCTGACGCTGGGTACTCATCAGTCGTGTTAACACACACACAACCTACATCCTAACCATCCTATTTCTCCACGTACCGTTAGTAGTGCTAAGTTTGTTCACACTGTTGTGCTTCCGAGAGGGACACAGGCATGACAGTGTTTCTGTTTTCTCTTAGCCCTGGTCTAAGGAAAAGCACAGTGAGGAACACAATGAACAGCAACAGAGAGAGACAATAGGGAGTGGAAGGGAGTGGGGCAAACTGAAGAGAGCCCAGACTCTACCTCAGGGCAGCTGCACCTCCTCTCCCCCACCTCAGAGGTGGCCCTGTGATCTGCCTGCAGTGGTCCTGTCAGGCTTCCCTGTGCTCTCTCTCTCACACACACAGAGGTTTTATTTTAGATGACAGCATACTGCACATATCCAACCTGACAAGTTTAGTATCTGAACAATTAATTATACAGACATGGTCAGGCTTTTTGGACCTCCACTTTAGTAAATGAGGAATCTGGGGTTAAGATGCTTACCCAAATCTGGATGGAGTGGTGTACCCCCGTAATCCCAACTATCTAGGAGGCAGAGGCAGGAGGTTTGCAAGACCCTGAATCAAAACAAAATATAAAAAGGGTTGGGAATGTAGCTCAGGGATAGAGCACTTGCCCAGCATACTCCAGGCCCTGAGAAGAATTCCCAATCCTGAAAAAAAAATTTTAAATATGCTTATCCAAGATCACCCACCTCTTAAATAGCTGAATCAGGATTTGAACCCAGGAGATTTCAAAAATTCTTTCCATTACAAAGAGACTGCCTTTATAACGGGGGAAGAGAGGGTGTGAGCTGTACCATACAACCTATCCTTACCAGATCCTTAGCCTTGCCCTTTGGGACCACAGAGAGACTGGTGTGTGTGTGTGTGTGCGCACCTGCACAGGGAGGGTGGCATGTGTGTTTAGAAAGAGGAGAGGAGGGGAGAGCGCAGGTCAGCTATGGCCAGACTTATGTAAAGGGCTTTAGGAGACACCATGCAGAGAAGAAAAGACCCTCACACTCTGGTCATAGCTAACCCAGAATGCAGGAGCCTCTCTGAGGCTGTGAATAGCCTCAGGACAGGACCCACCCCCTGTGCCCCTTAAAGCTGGCCGTGGAAGGAGGCCTCTGCCAGGCTCTGGGGAGGACGGGCCTTCACCACATTCCTAGAAAGTGGGTGGAGGTAGAGAAAGGAGAGAGAAGCGCTCTGGGCGAAGTGGAAACGGTTGAAAGCTGCTCTCCAGGAGCAGGGGCGCACGGGTGTCACGTGGGGTGGGGGCGGGGTGGGTCTTAATTTAGACCAGATTGAGAGGGCTTCAGGAGTAAGGGACATTTTGCAGATGAAACCTGAAGCCGAGTGGGAAGCAAAGGAACAGGGAGAGCCATCCCAGTAGAGGGAGCCACACGGAGCAGGAGAGCGGCCTGGGCACCCCGGGAGGCTCAGGACCCCAGCCCCCGGTGGGGGCCTGGAGGACTGGAAGCTGAGTCGGAATAGGTGCAATCGGGGTGGCCACAGCTGGTGCCCAAGGACAGTGGTGAAGTTCATGCGATGGGGAGAGTGGCCCCGTGAAGATGCGATGCTCCTGGGTACCGGATACAGGGCAGGCAGGGGGGCAGGACGG
Source organism: Aplodontia rufa (assembly GCA_004027875.1). Classification (NCBI taxonomy): domain Eukaryota; kingdom Metazoa; phylum Chordata; class Mammalia; order Rodentia; family Aplodontiidae; genus Aplodontia; species Aplodontia rufa. The sequence continues at coordinate 25,784 of PVKS010017508.1, forward strand.
ATGCAGGAGACTTTACAAGGTGACAGGTGGGGTAGAGGGAGGGAGGAAGGACTGGACAGGCGGAAGGCATAGCCCGGGCGGGCGAAGGCTATGCTTGGAAAGGCCTCGCTGGTGCAGGGAGCAGGCTGGGAGGGGCTGAGCTTAGGTTCCTGGAGGGGAGGGGACACTGGGCACTTGCCTGGGGAGACGTGGTACAGAGCCTCCCTCCCGGGACCAGGGCACTGGGGAGCAGCAGGTTCCCATAGCAGAGTCACCTCCTGTGTCCTCTCAGGCCAGGGGAAGAAAGCACAAGTCATTTGGGACCCTTCCCCTCTCCTCCATGGGAAGACACACCCTTAGGGGAGAAGGAGGTGACAGTTAGGGGGACAGATCCTGTATCCTATCCTCCATCCTGGGGTCAGGAAGTCCTTTCCCCAGTGGGCTGCAGACCAGGCCTGCTGCCACTATTTTGCATCCACCTGGCCTCTGGTGGGCAGGAAGGGAGCCAGCCAGAGCCCACTGGAGGGTTTGGGCTGTGAGACCAGCCCTTTAGAGGATGGAACGAAACTCAAGGCAACATGAAGGATGGCAGGAGGTGGCCAAGTGCTTATCTCCTGGAGCAAACTCCTCCTGGGAATTGGAGAAGGGAACAGAGCAGAGCATGTCCTGTTTTCTCTGTTTACTTCCTGGTGAGCTGCCAGCCCAGGGTCTGTGGGACGAGGTTGTCGTGGGTGACTCTTGGAAGTATATTCTGCCCTGGGAGGCAGATTTCCTGCCAGCCTGGATTTTTAACATTTTCTTGTTGGAAATCACATCCCCAGGCCAACCGCTGAGCGCAATTTAGGGAGCATTTACCAAGTAGCTCTGTAATTGCCTAAATGCTCTTGGAAGGGACAGAAAGGTAGGTAAAAGATCACCTTTGCTATAAAAGGCTATAATTTAGATAGAAGCAGGGAAAAAAGACATAGAATTTACTGTATTTTATTTATAAGAGGTTTTTTTTTTTGGTTTTTGTTTATTTTTTAGAAAGAGGGACAATGAGAGAGGGAAAGACAGAATCAGCTTGATTTAGTTTTTCATCTAGTTTTTGTTGCTCCAGCACTTGGTTGTATATGTGGTGCTCAGGTTTGAACCCAGGTCCTCATGCATGCCAAACAAGCGTTCCAACCGCCGAGATAGAGTTCTTTATCTATTTCCCTCACTCAGCTGTGAGCTCCTTGGGAGCTGAACTCTCTAAGAACCAGCTCAGTGTCTGATTGTGGAACCAAGCCCCAAATCAGTGTCAACGTACCTGCCCTCTCATTCCAGATCCTTTCCACGGTAGGTATGAGAAATGCAGCCCACAATGGCTTACTTGGAAAGTGAAATAAATCCAGGGCTGGAATGACTTCAGGCGTGGCTGGATCTAGGTGTCTCACAAGGTCATCAAGGTCAGACTGGTCCTTCCCATCACTGCTGTCTGTGCTGGTCCTGCGGCCCCGTAGGCAGTCTTATTAAGGGTCTTGGTGATGAGGCCTCTTGGTAGAAAGAGCTTATTTTCTCCCAGTAGTTTCAGCAGAAGGGCTTGGGCTGGTCCTTGCTGGACCTGTGTAGGTCATGCACCAGCCTCTGATAGGAAAAGGATATGCTGACTACCCAGGCCCGGGCCCCATGTCCATTTCCTGTTTGTTAGATGAATAGCATGAGAAGCTGGAGGCAGCAATGTAACGTTTTCCACCCAGGCCATTCTCGTGCACGCAGCTAGGTGTGTACTAACCTCCACTTCGGAGCCAACAAAATGGGGACATTTAGAGTAGAATCTGAGGGTTTTGTCTGCCCGTCGGTCTCCTTTTCCTGGCAACTCAGTGACTGTCCACACCCCAGTCCATGTTTTCAGGAAGTGTCAACCCATCCCAGATCTAGAGAAGGACATGTGACCCAGGCCTGGCCTATCTGAGTGTCCAGCAGCCTTCCAAAATCATCCACAGCGTTTGGTTCTGGGCTGGGTGTGTGTCCCAAGACAATCTAATGAGATTCAATCCCACCTTTCACAGGAAGTGTTAGAAGTAAGAACCCTCTTTGTGCTGATAGCGTTAGAAGGATCATGTGAGTCCTGAGCCACCAAAGCCACCACACGGAGAGCGAACCCACCTGGGAGAGAAATCAAAGACAGGAAAGGCACAGCCATGCTGTGCTGAGTTCTGAAGACATCCTTGGGCCCCTGGATTCAGCTATGCCTGAATACCACTAGACTTTTCAGCTATAGAGTTTAACAGGTCCCCTTCTTTGCTGAAGACGTATTATTAATATTTTATGATTAATCTTCCACACACTTATTTAAATGTTTCCACTTTTAAACTGTTTCCTTAAAGAAAAAAAATATTTAAATTTATGCATCATGGGGCAGATATCCATAGTGTGGCCATACAAGTTATTTAAATACCAAAATACTTCTGTAATGTTTGATTTTAAAAAACACTGTCCTGGGGCTGGAGCGGTAGCTCAGCGGTTTCAGCGCTTGCCTGGCAAGCACAAGAACCTGGGTTCAAACCCCAGCACCACATACACAACTGAGTGTTGGAGCAACTAAGGCCATTTGAAAAACTCAATAAAGTTGTTTCTCTCTTTCTCTGTCTCTCTCACTGTCCCTCTCTCTTAAAAAAAAACAAAAAAAACAAACAAACAAACAAAAAAAACCACTGTCCTGAATCTCCCCTGTGCTCTCTTGAATCTCTCTGGCTCTCCAGGGTACACCCATCCCTTTGTCATCTGTCACCTAGAGGGTTAGTGTGGCCCGACAGGGGCCTCCAGGACCTCCTCTGTGTCTGGCCCCTGTTGCAGCTGTGTACTTTTCTGTCAGCTCGGGGTACGGCCGGCCGAATCAGCTCTTCAGCATGCATGGCTTTAATTCGAACCCTGAATTACCAACAGCTCCTTGAACCTTTGCCCCTGCCAAATCACCAGTTACTGTTGTCTGTGACCTCCGCTGGTCCTAAGGTACCGGAGCTGCGTTGACTGCACCTTGGTGACTCAGCTCCTGGCCAAGGCTCTCTCTCCCTGCTTGTCACCTGGAGCAGCCCCCCACGCCCTCATTTCTGCATTCTCAGTGATCTTCTGATAGTCCTTTGTTTTAATGTGCTGTGGCTGGCCTATCCTTCCTCCAGGATGGGACAGATGGTCCGGTTTTGTTCAGCTTCTCAAATTTTAAACACTCTTTCTGTTGGAAATTGAATTTCCATGTGGTACCCATCTTTTTGGGTAATAAGCAACGGATTTCCTTCCTGATTCCAACTTCAGCTTTGTGAGTCACAAGACGCAGTTTAGCTTGTGGTCTGTAGTTGCTGGTCCATCGGCGCTCTCTGAAATAAATATGCTTGACTGTGAATGCTGTTGTTCAATAAATTATTCATTTTAACTCTAACTCCATAAAGGGTTTTTAAAGGTTTATAAAAATATACACAAGATGAAATCAAGTGCAAGAGGGAATTGTGGAGAAAGAAAGTTGTAGAGCTGATATGTATTGGGTTCAGTTGCTGGAAAGAAAGAACAGAAATGAAAGTGGCCTAAACATCAGAGGTATTTATTTTTCTCTTGCATAAATGAAAGCTGGAGAGAAGAAGTCTGATAGCACCACAAAAATCAAAGGTACAGGCTCCTGCTAGTGTCCTGTTTCATTAGCCCTACAATGTGCCTTCCATCCTTAAGGCTGCCTCAAGCTTCATGATGACTGCAGGCGCTCCAGCTATTGCAGCCACATTTCAGGCAGCAGGAAGAAAGAAGGGAGAAAACCCTGTAACCCCAGCTTTCTTTAAGGAAACTCTTGAAAGTATCACCCCAAACTTTAATTGATGCCTCTTTGGCCAAAATTTAGTCCTTGCTGCAAACAAGGCTTAGAAATACAAACTTTTAACTGTACATGGGATCAACCTAAATAAAATCGGGGTTTGGGTACTAAGAAAGAAGGAAGAATGGATAACTGGTAGACCACTAGTAATCTCTGCCATGGGTTAGAAAGTGAAATAAGGCCGGGAGTTCAGCTGGTTCACAAATCTGCCTCCCGCAAGAACCTGTGTGGGGTGTCTGAGCCTCCCGGTGGGCAAGGCAGAAAGGGCCTTCCGATGCACTGTTCCAGATTCCCCAACACAGGCGAAAAAGAAAGTCAGCTGCAGGTCTGCAGGAGGAAGACACGGGACGTGGTGGACGGCAGCCTCGCAAAATCTCTGCAGTAAGGAAGCAACATAATTCTGGGATTTGCGTCAAAAATTCAGTGCAGGGGAGTGGGTGGGAGGAGAGCTAGAACCAGATGGGCCGTGAATTGATTGTCATTGGACTGAGCAGAGACATGGGTTTGTCTTGTATTTCCCTTCACTTGGATGTATATTTAAATTATTTTCTATAATAAAAATAACAGGAATTCAAACTCTGCAATCATTCCTTTCCTACAATTGCTTTTTTCTTTGTAAGTTTTCTTTTCCATAAATTTGCCCTTCGGTTTGAGTGATAGGTGGTTTCTATCACAATTACTCCCTCTATTTTTTCTCTTTGGTCTTTTTATCTGCTACTTTATCAACTTATTTTTAACAGATCTGTTGAGATGCGATTCACATACCATGTGACTGATTCGCCCTGGTGAACACTCAATGATCCCTGGCAGGGTTGTGCAACTATCACCACAATCCGATTTTAGAATACTTTCCTCACCCCCGACAGCAGCCTTGTACTCCTTAGCAGGGGCCCCCTCTCTCTTTTCCACCCTGGCTGCAGCTCTAGGCAGTCACTGAGCTACTTCCTGTCTTTACGCATTTTCATATTCTGCGTATTTCCTGGAGATAGAATCTTGCCTTATGGCCTTTGGGGCACTCTTCTTCCCCTAGAGGTCCATCTGTGTTGCAGCACACATCAGTTCTTATACCTTTTTACAGCCAAAGAATATTCCATTTTATGGACACAACTTCGGTTAGCCCAAAATGGACAGGCACTTGTGTTGTTTCCAAGCAATGTCGCTAGGAACTTTTGTGGTCGGTTTCTGGGTGGATGTATTTTTCATTTATCTTGGGCACGTATCTGCGAGTGGAATTGCCAGTAGGTGACCCTCTGCTTAATGTTTTGAGGAAGTGCCAAGCGGTTTGGCAAAAGTGGCTGGCTGTCTCACTGCCTCCCCACCAGCCTGAGAGCTCTGACTTCCCCATTCCTCACCAACACTTACTATCATCCGCCTTTCAGTTTAGCCATTGGAGCGGATGTGAAGTGGCACCTCGTTGTGGTTTTGGTTTGCATTTCCCCATGGACTAATGATGTCCATCATCTCCTAATGCGCTTCTTGGCACTCCTATCTCTTCTTTGAAGAGATGTCTATCCAAATCTTTTCTCATTCTATAATTGATTTGTCTTTTTATCTTTAAAAAAATTTTTTATTAGTTGAATATGGACTTACAATTGAGGGGGAATAATTATCAAACAATCAAGAACACATGTATATTCACATAGTTAGCCAAGGCTGATGCCAGGTTATGGCTTCCCCCCTTGGGTTCCCTATGGTTCTGCGTTTCCCCCAAAAGAACCCCTATGTTAAATGGACTTTTTGTAGAGGTCGGAGATCTCCTTCTCAGTTGATTCCCCCATACTCCCTCCCTCCAGTCTCCTAGATCTCCTACCTAATCCCTCCGCCTCCGTTCCTCCCTCCCTCCGTCTCCAGGTATCCTAGGCAAAGTTCTGTCTGTTCGTGTAAAAACTCATATATGTTGAGGTTATTATTAGCTTAGCCAGCTAACACACTGTTTCCGGTTGTATTCTAGCATCTTTTTTCTCTGGAGTTATCAGTGTTCTTTATATATTCTGCATGCAGGTAAATAATTACATTATTTATCTTGTAAACCGTTTTTGTTCATTCAGCAGGACTAAGAGTTAGACCCAGAGCCTCCCACATGCTGGGCAAGCATTCTATCAGTGAGCTACATCCCCAGCCCTGTTTTTCAAATTTGTTATCTTGATGCAGGTTCTTGCTAAGTCACTGAAGCTGGCCTTGAACTTGCAGTCCTCCAGTCTCACCCTCCCAAATAGTTGGGATATGTAAGTGTGCCATTGTGACTGGCTGTCTTTTAACTTTTGGGGGAAGGGAAAGTTATTGGGGATTGAACCCAGGGGCACTTTAACCACTGAGCCACATCTCCAGCCCTTTTATTTTTTATTTTGAGAGTGGGCCTCACTAAGTTGCTGAGGCTGGCTTTGAACTTGCGATCCTCCTTCCTCAGCCTGTGGAGTTACTGGGGTTATTGGCATACACCACCACACCCAGCTTGTGGAATTTTTTTTTTTAACCATTCTGATCTTAGATGTATTTTGATTTTTTAATTTCGTCTGAAGTCAGCTTTTGTAGTTTGTGTCTTTCTAGGAATTCTCCCATCTCATCTAAGTCATCAGATTTTTTGGCATACAGTTGTTTACAGCCTTCTTTCACAAAACTGCGTATTTCTGCGAGGTCAGTAGTGATGTCTCCTTTTTCATTCTGGAGTTCGATAATTTGAGTTTTCTCTCTGTTTCTTGGTCAGTCTAATGAAGATTTGTTGATTCTGTTAATCTTTTCAAGGAAATAATTTGGCTTCATTGATTTTCTCTATCGTTTTTCTGTCCTCTGTTTCATTAATTTCTGCTCTAAATAGTTATTTCCTTCCTTCTGTTTGCCTTAAATGTATCCATAATGGTCTTTTTTTTTTTCAGGGCTGAGGACCGAACTTGGGGCCTTTCGCATGCTAGGCAAGCGCTCTGCCACTGAGCTAAATCCCCAACCCCTCCAAAATAGTTTAGAAGCAGTGCTTCCTTAACTCTTTCCCAAAGGACTAAGGTTGTCATTTGTCACATGAAAATGATTTGGGGGTATACTAAACATGACCATGTTAAAGAGTTTTATTTTGTTTACTTTTTAAACTATGTGGCTTTTCAGAACTTTTCTATTTTCTAAAATACTGTGAGTTTCTAAGACACAGCTTCAGGGCTGGAGCAGTGGCCCAGCAGTTGGAGCACTTGCCTGGCATGCACGAGGACCCAGTTTCAAACCCCGGCACCACATACACAACCAAGTGTCAGAGAAACAAAGACCGATGAAAAAATAAATAAAATTGATTCTCACTTTCTCTGTTTGCCTCTCTTTTCCTTTCCCTTAAAAGAAAAAAAAAAGCAGCTTCAATATGCAGTATTTTCAAAAGTTACCTGAGGGTCTGAGGATGTGACTAGTGATAGAGTGCTTGTCTAGCATGCATGAAGACCTGGGTTTAATCCCCAACACACAGGCAGACAAACACATAGAGATATTTGATTAGAAAGCTTAGCTTTTGAATATTTTTTTAATTTTTTTTTTAAAAAGAGAGGGACAGTGAGAGAGAAAGAGAAAGAGAGAAACAAGTTTATTTAGTTTTTCACATGGCCTTAGTTGCTCCAACATTCAGTTGTGTACGTGGTGCTGGGGTTTGAACCCAGGTCCTCGTGCTTGCCAGGCAAGCACTGAAACCGCTGAGCCACCGCTCCAGCCCCTTGAATATTTTTATTAAAAAAAAAAAACCAAAACTTCTGATTCTGGGTTTTTTTCTGAAACCCTGCTCTGAAATTTTACCATCCACAATGACTTTATTCAGTTAAGATACAGAATGATCAGGGCTGGAGCTGTGGCTCAGAAATTATGGCACTTGCCTGGCATGCGCAAGGATGCGGGTTTGAACCCCATGTGCACAACTAAGTGTTGGAGCAACAAAAGCCTCATGAAAAAATGAATATAATTGATTCTCTCTTTCTCACTGTCCCTCTCTCTCTTAAAAAAGGGAAAAAAAAGATACAGAATGGTCATATAATTTATCATCCGAATGATATTTACATTGGAACAACATGAGTAAAACCTAGCTATCTTGGATTTTAAACTTGGACAAGAATTTATGAGTCCTTGGGTTCAATCCCCAGCACAAAAACAAACAAACAAACAAAAAACTGAAAACACACAACCCTGAACAGATGGCCAGAGCATAGAGTCCTCAGTCAGACTCCCAGGTTGGACTCGAGGTTCTTGCAAATAGCTGTGTGACCTCAGGCAAAGCACTCAATCTCTCTGATTTTGTTATCTCATCTATAAAACGGGCATTATTATAGCAATACTTCATTTAGAGGTATTTAATGCATATAATAATCCAATTATGCTAGAAGAACAGCATAGGGACTGGGGTGTGGCTCAGTGGTAGAGCATTGTCAAAACTGTGCAAGGGTTCCATCCCCAATCCTGAAGGAAAGGAAAGCAAAACAAAAACCCCAGCACGTAAGGAGCCTCACATTACCCACTGCCACCGTCATCACCACTGCCACCACCAGCATTTGGATCTAATCCACAGAGCCTGGTAGGAGCAGTGTCATCTATCAGTGTCGTGAGACGTGTGTCGGGCACTTTGCAGGTGTTTAATAAATGCCTCTTGAATACACAGACACGGTGAGTAAGTGGAAGGGGCAGGGGCTTGAGTTTAAGCCGGGTGCTGCAGCGCGTGGAGCAGCGAGGACCCCGAAGGCTGCTGTAGGAGCTCAGTCTCGTGACTCCGCACGGTGCGGCAACCATGCTCTCTGGTGTTTGGCCACAGGAATGGAAAATTTCTGTGCATACAGAAACCAGTGCACGGTTTATTTTATAGCAGCTCTGCGTGCAGTCACCGAACACGCGGAAGCAGCCACGATGTGCGTCCACAGGTGAAGGGATAAACGAAGCGCGGTGCACGAAGATAGTGGGATTTCGTTCAGTACCGGAAAGCAAAGCAAAATGCAAAACACGAAGCCACAGAAAGACATCGGGGAAAGTCAAACGCACATTAGGAAGCAGAAGAAATCCGCTCTGGACAGCTGCGTCCTGGTGGAGTCCAGCGTCGTGACATTCTGGGGGCAACACCACGGTGACTGCAGAAAGATCAGTCCTTGCCAGGCGTGAGGGAAGGGCTGGGGCACGGAGGATCTCCACGGCAGCGACAGGACCCTGCGACAACGCAGCAGAGGGCCATGGGCACATTTGTCAAGACCCAGCACGGGCTGCCAAGAGCGACCTTCAGCTGAACGGCTATGGGTCATGAGGCTGTGTCCCAGGAGGGGCCTCCATTGTAGCCATGGGCCCTGCGGGGCAGGCTGTCAACCCTGGGAGAGGTGGCACAGGTGGAGGGACAGGGTGCAAGCAGGAACTTCCTGTGCTTGTCAACCTAAACCTGCTCTTAAAAGTAAAGTTCAGGGGTTGGGGATTTAGCTCAGTGTCAGAGTGCTTGCCTAGCATGCGCAAGGTCCCCAGTTCGGTCCTCAGCCCTGAAAAAAAAAATAAAGTTCATTATTTAAAATACATATGGATAGGGCTGGAGTGGTGGCATGCGCAAGGACACGGGTTCAAACCCCAGCACCATGTATACCACAAAGTGTCAGAGCAACAAAAGCCATGTGAAAGACTAAATAAAATTGATTCTCTCCTTCTCTGTCTCTTTTTCTCTCACTGGCCCTCTCTCTTTAAAATAAATAAATAATAAATAAAAGAGCCAACATCCATCCAGCACCAGCCATGCCCTGCCGCTCCTCAAGACTTTGACAAACAAGCACCCATTTAACTCTCAGCATAGCCCCACCTGCAAAGTCACTGGTATTGTCCCATCCCCAGCATTACAGCTGTGGGAACAGAGAGGCCATCAGTGGCCAAAAAGTTATTCAGCTAACAGACGTCGGAGCTGGGCTATGACCACAGACAGGCTGGCACCGAGACCCATGCCAAGGTCATTGTGCACCTGACCTCCGTGTGCCCAGTGCTGTGCAGTTCTGTGAGCACCCGTAGGTGCATAGGATCTCATTCAGGCCCACAGTGAGCAAGGAAGGTAGGGCAGGGGTGGTGATCCCTCTGAGCAACGGCAGGGAGGAAGTAGCAAGCGAGAAAGCTGGAGCCCGGAGAGGAGAGATGGCCTCCCAAAGTCATCACGGCAAACACATAGAATCTAGTCAGCATGGGTTCAGAACTTCGGCAAGTATGAGGCCCAGCTCTGTGATTGATCTTGAACAAGTTAATATCTCTGTCTCAATTTTTCCATCTTTCTAAGAGTTCTTATGAGAAATTAAGCAAGTCACTGGAAAGCACCTTAAAGTCCATTTAAAACAGTGAGCCAGGCTGGGCGTGGTAACACACTCCTGAAATCCCAGCAGCTGGGGAGGCTGAGGAAGGAGAATTGCAAGTTAGAGGCTAGCCTCAGCAACTTAGTGAGGTCCTAAGTAAGTAACTTAGCAAGAACTTGTCTCCAAATAAAAAATAAAAAGGGCTGGGGATTTAACTCAGTGGGTAAGTGTCCTTAGGTTCCATTCCTGGTACAAAAAAAAAAAAAAAAAGTTGGGTTGGGCCCAGTGGCACACACCTGTAACCCCAGAGATTCAGGAGGCTAAGACAGGAGGATTGCTGGTTTGAAGCCAGTTTCTGCAACTCAGAAAGACCCCCGTCTCAAAATAAAAAAAATAAAATGGCTGGGGGGTATAACTCTGGTAGAATTTCTTTGGGTTCCACCCCCAGCACCCTTCTACAAGGTTGCTATTTTGTTTATTGTGGTTTTTTTTTTTTGCTTTAATTTTGATTCTTATAGATATTACAGTATAATCTTGGAGTTTTTTGGTGTCCCCTTAAATTTTGCCTCTCTTGTCTCACCCTGGCCCGGCCCTGCTTTGCACAGAGGAAGCTCTCAGTTCCTATTGTTGCTACTGTTTGTCCAGGAATTGTTAAGAGTTTTACAAACAGGGCTGCAGAAGAAGCTCAGCATGCAGTGCCTGTCGGCCCACAAAGAGCTTTCTAAATATAACTCCCCTGAACAAAAAGAGAAGAACCAGAAACCACTGAAGAACAAGCAACAGGATGGGAAAAAACATCTGTGAGCTTATATCAACAAAGAACCCCTTGCTATAGGGGCTGGAGTGGGAGCTCTGCGGAGCTCTGCGGTTATGGTGCTTGCCTGGCAAGTGTGAGGATGCGAGTTCAAACCCCACACTGTCCTTTTTTTTCTCTCTCTCTCTCTCTCTTTTTAAGAACCCCTATAGAATTTTTTCTTTTCTTTTTCTTTTGGTACTGGGGATTGAACCCAGGGGAGTGCTTTACCACTGAGCCACAGCCCTCTTTATTTATTTATTTATTTTTTTTTTTTTGAGACAGTTGCTTAGGGCTTCGCTAACTTGCAGTCTTCCTGCCTCAGCATCCTGAGTTGCTTGGATTACAGGCATGCACCACAGCACCTGACTGAGATTAATTTTTTTTAAGAGAGAGAGGGACAGTGAGAGAGAGAGAGAGACAGAGAAGGAGAGAATCAATTTTATTTAGTTTTTCATGTGGTCTTCATTGCTCTGATACTTCATTGTGTGCATGGTGTTGGGGTTCGAACCTGTGTCCTCTCTCATGCCAGGCAAGCGCTGCAACTGCCGAGCCACCACTATGGCCCTCAGATTTTTTATTTTTTAAACAAACACATGGATTTTATTTATTTTTTTAAAAAGAGAATGACAGTAAGAGAGAGAGAGAGAAAGACAGAATCAATTTTTATTGAATTTTTCACGTGGCTTTCATTGCTGACACTTAGTTGTGTATGTGGTGCTGGGGTTTGAACCCGTGTACTTGCACATGCGGGGCAAGCGCCGTAACCGCAGAGCCACTGCTCCAGCCCTCAGATTAATTTTTTTAAATACAAACTCTACAATACGACAGCATGCAAAGCGGAAAGCATGCAGTACTGAGGAGGAGAGACGGAGGGCCAACAAGCACATGAGGAGATTTCAGTCCTGCAGGTTATGGTGTGCACATTTTATTTTATTTGGTAGCAAGGATTAAACCCAGGGGCACTCGACCACTGAGTCACTTCCCCAGTCCTTTTTATTTTTTTATTTTGAGACAGTGTCTTTCTCAGTTACTTAGAGCCTCACTAAGTTGCTGAGGCTGTCCTTGAACCTGCAAGCCTCCTGCCTCAACCTCCTGAGTCACAGGGTTTGCAGGTGTGCACCACCGCACCAGCTTAAAATGCATAAGTATTGGCATGCATGGGGGTAACCCAAACGTAAGCGGACGCCCCTTTTTGGAGGGAAATTTGGCAGATCTATTAAACTAAAATCGCACCCACTCTTGGCTGAGCGATTTCACTTCCCGTCTGCCCTAGGGAAACAGGAGCTTGAGGATGTTTATAGTAACTTAGCTCACGGTGGCAATCAACTGGAGACACGCAGGACCCCGTGGAGAAGGGAAGTGAGGAATAAGCCGTGGCGCAGCCGTGTCGGGGAGGGGAAGTGGCAGGTTTGGGGTCTTTAAAGATCGATCTACGCTGTCAGTTTGGGCAGGCAACTTGTAAAGTGTGCTGGCAAAAACAACCAGGAAAAAGAAACAGCACTGAAGAGGTCCCCGTGACTGACTCTCCAACAGCCACTGCTCTGCCTGCCAACAGACGCTGGGGAGCACTGTGCCCCTGCCAGGGAAGGAAATAGCTTGGCTCTCTGTCAACCGTGGCACCCTCATCCCCATGGGGAGCCCTCACTGGTGGCAGCGTGTCCTATCACCAGCCTTAGTCTGCCGAGACCAGCAACCCACCCCCAAACTGTCCCCAACACAGCCACTCAGCCCCAAACTGTCCCCAACACAGCCTCCCAGCCCCAAACTGTCCCCAACAAGTCACCCACATCCACACTATCCCCAACACAGCCACCCACATCCACACTGTCCCCAACACAGCCACCTTCATCCACACTGTCCCCAACACAGCCACCCACCCCCAAACTGTCCCCAACACAACCACCCTCATCCACACTGTCCCCAACACAGCCACCCACCCCCAAACTGTCCCCAACACAGCCACCCATACCCACACCTTCCCCAGCATGACTCTCTGGGGTTGGATAAGTGCAGCGTCCTCTGGGACCCCGGCAGATCAGATTAGCTGGGTGGATTTCTGCGCTCTTGCTCCACGGACTGCAGGGGCAGCCCTCCCGTGCCCTCCCATTCCCTCCTGTTTCCTCCATTCTGGGTCCAGGCCAGAGTTTGTCCAAGCCGCCCTCTGCCAGGGTGTTAAGTGTTACACCCTGGGAGAAGGAGAGAGTGTTCCCAAAGGGTCAACACTCTCCTGGCCCTTAGCATGCCCCTCCATCAGGTACCCTCAGGATCCATGCCTCTCGCTCCACCCAGCTCCCCTCTGTGCTTATAAACCTCCTCCTTCCTTGGCTGCCCTGAGCATCCCCATGGAGCTTGCTGGGATTTGACTCTTTCTGCCCTGCAAACAGCAATCTTTCTCTATCTTCTACAAGTGATTCAGAGCTGGAAGGTCCCTGGCAAGGTGGGGTAGGCTCCAGCCTCTGGAATCCCCCAGCCCAGGGTTCGAGTCCCAGCTCAGGCGCTTCCTAGCAGTGTGACTGTGGGAATTCTCTCCCAGTCTCTGGGAGTCTCCACCTCCACCACTGCTCCCAGACTCCTGGCTGGGATTAAGTGAGCACTTACCTTGGCTCCAGGAGGCCTCCCAAATGAGATTCTATAAACAGGAAGAGGCGTTTCCAGAAGCCAGAGGGTGATTGGAAGCGGTATCCAGCCAGGGCAAAGGCACTCGAGGGGGAAGAGCAAACACTCTGCCTTCAGCTGCAGCCAGCCAGCACTCCCGCCTCCAGCCGGGATGGAGTGCTGGAAGAGCAGGGCCCGAAGCAGAGGCAGAGCTGATACTTGGGTTTGGGGCAGGTCTCTAAGGCAGGGCTTCTCAACTGGGCCACTGGTGACATTTAGAGCCAGATAAGTGGAGGCTGTGGGGGACCATGTGGGGCTGTCCTGGACTGTGTGGGGCTGTGGTGGGTCTTGGGGGAGGTCTAGCAGCAGCCCTGGTCTCCACCCACCAGACGCCAGCAGCCCCTGCCCCAGGGTGTGACCTCATTGCCACCCAGGAGCATTGCTGCTCCAAATCTAATTAAACCTCCCCAGTAAAAGTAGGGTGAGGACAGTGACACTGCCTTGCCTTGCGTGGCAGCTGCAAGCACTGTCACCTCCCACCACACATCCGTGAACACTAATGCCCTAGTGGCTGTGTGCAGGCTTTCAAATGCCAGCTCACTCAGCCACCCCTGCAGCCCTGCCTTCTGATCACGTAGGAGGAGGGTACCTGTGTCCTCTCTCTGGTTTCTGGGTGACGTTGGGGGATGAGCATCACGAGAAGTCAAGGCCTTCTCCCTCCTCTCCCGTCTGTGGCTCCACATCCTGCAGGGGCAGGCCACCCTCAGAGGTCCTGGATCCTGCAGGTCAAGCAAGGCTCTGGCTTCCACCAGGTGGTGACCCGGACTCCTCTCTTTTCTCCTCCCCACAAAGGCAGTTGACCTTCCTGCTAAGGACAATCACCAGGCCCAAGGAGTCCTCGGCTTTCTTGCTGCATAGCCCAGATAAAAACCCCAGGTATTTTACTCCTACAGGTTGAAAACCTAGCAGGGATTCTGCTTCTCTGATTGGATCCGGGGTGCTGCCCGGCAGGCAGCTAGGATTTGGTCACCTAGGCCACACTTAGATATCAGCTCTGGGCAGTGCAGGACTTTATCTCCTAAATATGAAAATAGGCACTGATCAGCTAGGGCTCTTGTGAGTACGAGTGACAGAAAAACCAACACCGAATTTTTTTAAAATTTTTTAAATAAGGAGTTGAGTTATTGTACAAATATACATGCATATAAAGTAACAATGAGATTTGTATTTATTCTTAAACCAGAATTACCCTCACATCGCCCACACCCCAGTCTCTTGACTCTTCTATATTTTGCCCCTACAAACAATATAAATGCTTAGGTTGTGAATTTTCTAGAATTGAACGATTGCATAAGTATTATTTGGATTCTCAGGTGGGTAAAGAGTATGCTGCATTGCTGCTTTTCTCCCTAGATCCCTCCCTATGCTTCCTCCCTCTATCCTCCCCCACGTATCCGCCCTCTACATATCTGTGATTGTCCTAGATTATGCGTTGCTACGCCTTTGCTGGGTCTAATGCATGAGACTGACCACCTTTCACCCAAGCCTGGGTCTAGCTCCAGCCTCCACAAGTGAGTGAAAACCTTCAGCCCTTGATTCTCTGGGTTTGGCTAACTTTGCTCAGCAGAATTTCCTCCATTGCCGTCCGTTTACCTTCAAAGGCTGAAATATCGTTGTTTCTAATTGCTGAGTAGAATTCCACTGTGTATATATATAACACAGTTTTTGGATCCTTTCATCCAGTGAGGGGCATCTGGGTTGATTCCATAATTTCGCTATTGTAAATTGAGCTGCTATGAACATAGATTTTGCTGTGTCGCTGTAATGTGCTGATTCTAAATCCCCTGGAAAAATACCCAGAAGAGGGATAGCTGTATCATATGGTGGGTCCATCCCTAATTTTTTTAGGACTCTCCACGCTGCTTTCCAGAGCGGCTGGACCAGTCTGCAGTTCCACCAACAGCGTGCTGGTGTTCCTATCTCCCCACAGCCCCGCCAGGATCTGTTATTGTTTATCTGTTACTTCTTCATCTTTATCAGTCTGACTTGAGTAAAATAAAATCTTAATGTAGTTTTAAATTGCGTTTCTCTGATAACTAGTGATTTAGAACTCTTTCTCATGTATTCATTGGCCTACTTGATTTCTTCTGTTGAGTAGTTTCTATTTAGCTCTTCGGCTCATTTATTGATTGGATTATTTGTGGTTTTGATATTAAGTTTTTTGAGTACTTTGTAAATTTTGGATATTAGTCCTGTGTCCAGAGAATCACAGGCCATGATTATCTCCCATTCTGTAGGTTGTCCTTGATAATTTTGATCAGTTCCTTGGCTGTGCAGAAGCTTTTTAGCTTAATGGCATCCCATTCATTGATTTTTTTTAAAAGAGAGAAGGACAGTGAGAGGGAGAGAGAGAGAGTGAAACAGAGAGAATCAATTTTTATTGAGTTTTTCGAATGGCTTTCACTGCTCTGACACTTAGTTGTGTACATGGGTGCTGGGGTTTGAACCCGTGTACTTGCACATGCCGGGCAAGCACCATAACCGCCAAGCCACCACTCCAGCTCCCCCATTCATTGATTTTTTTTTATTAGAAGTATATAGAGATACAGTTGAGGGGGAAACATTATCAAAACAGTAGCAATCA
>PVKS010017509.1:0-41889 GCA_004027875.1 Aplodontia rufa
AGTAATTTACTAGAAACAGACCTCACTGGTAGTCACAGTTGCCTACACCCGTGGTACCCTCATGGTTTGTTACAGCAGAAGGACACACACTAAAATCAGCCATGCAGAGAGAGCACACAGCAGAGACCATGAAGGTTCCCAAGGTGGAGCTTCCAATTGCCCTCCCAGGGAATCATGGCGCTACTTTCCCAGCAACCGTGGGTGGCAAAGACCATGGGATAATGACAACCAGGGAAACTCACACATGCCTTGGTGCCCTGAATCTATTGGTGTCTACCAACCATTGACTGCGCTCAGGACTGACTGCCACGTTGAGGTCCTCTAGAAGCTGAGCTGATCTGGCATGATTCCAAGCAACCACCGTAAATCCCACCCTCGTGCCATCCATGTGACTCAGGGTTCCCAGGCAAAGCCAAATGCACCTTTCCAGGAATGACATTGTGAAGGCCTGAGAAGCCAACAGCACAGACCAGAATTCTGCCTGGGCAGGATGAAATTTACTATAACACAGCTCAACCTAACACTGCCGGAGAGGATGACTCTTGCAGACGGCAGTGGGGCTACTTCTTTTCTTGGGTTCTAACACCTGAAACGATCTGTTCATTCAACAGATACGTACAGTTGGCCATCTGCATCTATGGCTTCTGCATCTATGCATTCAACCAACTGAGGATTGAAAATATTCAGAAAAAAATTGTGTCTATACCAAACACACGCTGGTATTTTTCTTGTCATCATCTAAATAACACAATATAGCAAGTACGTCCTTAGTGTTCATGCTGTGTTAGGTTTTATAAGTAGTCTGGAGATGGTTTAAAGTAGACGAGAGAATTGCATAGGTCATGTGCAGACTGTGCGCTGCTTTATATAAGGGGTTTGAACATCTGTGAATTTTGGTGTCTATCAGGGGTCCTGGAACCAATCTCCCCATAGACAATGAGGGATGACTGCACCAATTACGCACATTGCTAGGGATACCGTGGTGACGGACGCATGTCAACAGGCTGGGGGACAGAGGGATAAACAGGCAATTATACTTACACATAATTATCACCCTTTCGGTACTGGAAATGACCCTAGGAGCTGTTGGTGTGGAGGTGTCTGTTCTAGTGTCTGTTCCTCCCTGATTGCTGGAGAAGGCTTTCCAGAGGCTGCGATGGTGAAGCTGAGATTGGAAAGCAGTTTTAGGTTGGCCAGCCTGGTGGCTTGTGGGGATGGGAAGGCTGTGTTTAAGTGAAGGAAGATCAGGTGCAGAGGCACAGGGGAGAGAGTCCCTGTTGAGTGGGAGGAGTCCTACGAGGATGCCAAACTCACAGGTGACTCAGATAGTTGATAAATATCCCCAAAGACCCCCCTCACTTTATACCAGTGGATCTGAGACCAAGGAAATGGTGGTATGAGAGAGTTTCTTGGTACCTGTGGCTGTCAGGAAGCCTTTTGGATAAAAAAGAAAGGACGGAAGGCATCTGCAGCCTGAGAAGACATGGTACTTTGTTCCTGTTGGTGTCAGGACTTCAAAGTGTCACTCAGAAGCCACATAAATTATCTGCATTTGTGATAACAATTGCAAATTAGCGGGTCCTTAAGACTAGACCACCCTCGGCTTCAGTCATCTGATCACTGCCTCCGCTGTCGCCCGACCAGTGTGGTTTATGAAAACCAGGAGGAGTGCTGAAACATTTTCGGCATTTTAGCAGGTGACTCACGGACGTTCTCAAAACCGTATTTCAAAGACAGAAATTATTTTTGGAAGAATCAGATGGCTGCTTTGTGGTCTTTTCAGAGAATTTAAGAAATGCCATCAAGAAAAGTAAGAGAAACCGACAAAAGGTAGGGGGAAAACTTCAACTTAGATATGTTTGCCAAAAAGTTCCTGACTTTGGCACATAAAGATTATTTACACATAAAGAAAAAGAGACGCACCCTGTGGTTTGAATGTGTCCCCCAAAAGTCCATGTGTTGCAACAGTGCGGAGAGGCGATGGAGCCTTTAAGAGGTGACCAGGTCATTCAGGAGTGAGGCCTTTCTTGAAGGAGTGGTTTGGCTGTTGTGACACCAGGCTGCTGTGCGGGGAGCGTGGTCCCTCTTCTGCACGGTCCCCCTTCTCTTCTGCCACTAGGTTCACTGCCCAGTCGATCTTAGGTTCCACCTTGCAGAGCTTGAGCTGAATAAACATCTTTTCTTTATAAATAATCCAGTCTTGAGTGCTCTGTCATGGCAACAGAAAACAGACTAAGACACCCGAAAAGAAAGAATGGACAAAGAAAATTAATATGTGGTTAGAAAACAGAGATTCAAAGGTTGACAAATGCCCGAGGAAACATTAAACCCTGTTAATGGTACCAGACATTCAGGACAAAACAAAGAAACCAGTCAGTTAACCCCAAAACCTTAAGGGAGCTCTGCAGGATTCTTACCACTAAGAAAGGCAAATAACAAGAAAGTAAACCGTATGGAAGGGGCTTCCGGAAGCAGTCCTCTTTCATTGGGGTGGGAGTGGGGCCGGGGGGAGGGGCGCCTCCTTTCTGGGTCCCTGTTTTGTCCTGCTGTGGCTGGTTTCCCTGCAGGTGTCAGTGTGTGAGCTGAGCCCTGCCATCTGAGTGGGAGAGGCCCCAAGCAGTGAGTGTCCTCCTCCCAGCTTCCTCTCCCTGCCTGAGCTTTGGGGCCAAGGAAACAAGACCCTCCTTTCTTCTCCTTCCCCTTCCCCTTCCCTTACCCCTACCCCTCCTCCTCCTCCTTTTTAAAGAGAGAGGGCAGTGAGTGAGAGAGAGAGAGAGAGAGAATCAGTTTTATTTAGTTCTTCATGTGGCTTTCGTTGCTGACAAATTCATTGTGTACGTGGAGCTGGGGTTCGAACCCACATGCAAGCACCATAACCACTGAACCACAGCTCCAGCCCCAACCCTCCCTCTTCTTAGCTGCAGCGGGCAAGGCAGCACTTTCCCTGCCTGCCAGCCCCAGGCAGGCCCAGGGCTCAGCTCAGCGGCAGGGACCTGGAGACTCAGGTGCCAGCGCTCTGGCCCTGGCCGTGCAGGGGCAGGGATTACGCCTAACTCCCTCGCTTTGCTTTCAGCTTTCCGACTTGGTGGAGGAGCTCTGTGCTGCTTGCTGTCATGTCGTGGATCTGTGGAACTGAGGGAGTCTGCAGGGCAACTGATGGAGGGGTTTACTTATCCCTTTGCAGTGCCCAGCGTGGGGTGGAGGGCAGGCTGCTCAGTCGCCTAGCTGTGTCTCCCAGCGAGGGGCTCTCCCTGGGAGCTGCTCCAGCCCGTGACACCTGGGACTTGGGGTGAATCTACGTGTTCTTGGCTTTCCCAGTTTCTCTGGCCATGAACTTCTGCCTTGGGGTCGTGTCCCCAGAAGCACAAGGCCTTAAGAGATCAATGTCTAACTGCATAGTTTCAGGCTGGGGTTTGGAAGACAGATGTGTTTGCAACCCTTCTGTGGCATCCCATGTCCTTTGGAATAAAATCCGTGTCCTCATTAAGCCTGCGTGGCCCTGATGACTAGGCTGTTTGTGCTTTGTTTCCTGGCATTTTCCTCTTTCCTTCAACCAGAGGGCCTTTGCATTCTCTCCCCCTCTTCCTGGACCGCTCCTCCCACTCCTCTGCACCTGGTTGACTCCTTCTCATCCTTCCAGATTGGCTTGGATTCCATTTTGCTGGCGGGATCTCCCTGACCGTCCTGCTGTCTGGTATTGCAGGGTCCTCCCTGACCGTCCTGCTGTCTGGTATTGCAGGGGTCCTCCCTGACCGTCCTGCTGTCTGGTATTGCAGGGTCCTCCCTGACCGTCCTGCTGTCTGGTATTGCAGGGGTCCTCCCTGACAGTCTTGCTCTCTGGTATTGCAGGGGCCCTCCCATTAGCAGAATGGCAGCTCTAACTTGCCTGTCCATGTGTGCAGCTCTGTTCTGGGTTACGGTGCTGCTGAGGGCAGGGGCCCTGCTCTGTCTTGTTCACCGATGAATGTCAGGAAGAGCAGCTGAAGTACAGGGCAGCTTCTTCCTCAAGGACCCTTCTGGGCTTCATTTGGCTGGGAAGGTGGTGGCCTCAAGGGACCTGCCAGAGGGTGGCCATAGAGAGCAGCATTAGCCCTCGTCCCAGGTGCTCATGGGCTGTGCACTGTGAGGCCCCATCCAGGTCTCACAGCAGATGTATTTTTTTTTTTAAAGAGAGAAGGACAGAGAGAGAGAGAGAGATAGAGAGAGGATCAATTTTTGTTGAGTTTTTCACATGGCTTTCGTTGCTCTGACACTTAGTTGTGTACGTGGGTGCTGGAGTTTGAACCGGTGTACTTGGGCATGCTGGGCAAGTGCCGTAACTGCTGAGCCACTGCTCCAGCCCCCAGCAGCTGTATTGTAATGTTACTCCGGCATCATCCTACAAACAGGAAGCCAAAGGATGAAGCGGTGAGAAAGGCAGGCAGGGGCTGCAGGTGCAAACCCAGACTTGAGGTTCAAGCCCCAGGAACCCACTGGCCAGCCACACAGAAGTCCTCCTGACCCTTGGTGTGGTCTGCAGACTAGGAGCCAGAGCATCCCCTGGGGGCTCGTTAGAAATGCACAATCTTGGGGTTGGGTGTAGCTCAGTGGGGGAGCTGTTGCCTAGCATGTGTGAGGCCCAGGCTCCATCCCTGGCAACCCACACACACCCATACCCATACACACACACAGCACATATGCACACTCATACACCCCCACACACACCCATACACACACACACACACAGACACACACACCCATACACACACCCACCCATACACACAGACACACACACCCATACACACACACAGCACATACACACACTCATACACCCCCCCACACCCATACACACACACACACACACCCATACACACAGACACACATACACGCACACACACCCATACACACACCCACCCATACACACACACACACACCCATACACACACACAGCACATACACACACCCACACCCCCCCCCCACACCCACACACACACACACACACACACACCCATACACACGGACACACACAGCACATACAAGAAATGCAGAATCTCAGGACCCATCCCAAACTCACTGAGTCAGCATCTCCATGATAACAAGACCCCAGCTGATCAGTGATTCGTTAAAGTTTGAGGAGCCCTGCTCCCGAAACCCACTGAATATAAAATAAGTGGGACCTTCTTCTCAAAGTCAAAAGCTGGAGAGTCAGGGCCTGTGACTTCTTTGGGACAGCTGCAACTTCAGTGTCTTGCAAATCATAGCCTCAACAAGCAGTGGCTTCCTTTGCTCAGGGAATGAGTGCCGACAGCAAGCTGAGCGTGTGAAGTTGATCCAAGGAGGAACAAAAACAAAACAACAACAACAAAAAAGTGCGCAGCCCACAGGACGGGATACCAGCGACACAATATCTGATCTGAATCAGAAGCCTCTGAGCCAGGATCGCAGACACGTCCACACTGGGGGCTGATGTTTTTTGCAAACATAATCTATGGACTGCGGAGGAACCACTCCATTCCATCTGCCTGTAACTTCCCCATCTGCAGACGTGCAGAGGACGAAAGCAGCCTGTGAGCCAAGGGACACTGCCCTATTTCACTGTGTCAGGGGATCGACTTTGATTTTCCTTCTTTGATGTGAAGCATTGGCCTCGCTCACTATCCATCTGATCACGGACACTGGGCAATTATTCAGCTCTTGTTCGTCACCTATTAGGTGCCTATAGATGCTGTCTCAGACCCCTGAGTCCTTACAGGCACAGAGAGTATTTTACTGTATTTATTTTTTGGCCTTTCCTGTGTTATAAATGCCCCAAGGGCCTGGCAGCGTCCACATGGGCTTTACCTGTGACGTATGCAGTCGCGTTCCAGTCAAAAGGATGAGTGGCTGCGTAGATGATTGATGTCCTGTGTCTCTGAGTCACCAGGGCGCTTCGCTGACCAAGCTCGGGCTTCTCTAAGGTTGACTCTCCCAGCAGGGGGGCCCAAGGAGGTCAGCACCATTTCCAAATTACTTTGCTGCTTCCTTTTATCTTGCCAAGTTACATTTAGCAGGTTATTCATCTAATTCCTCTTTAAAATTTTAACACTCCTCTTTTTTTTTTAAGACAAAAAGAGCCTTTTAGGAAATAAGCATCAGGCACTAACTGATCACAGCAGAAAGTTTCTGGGAGGAATGTGACAGAAGCGTATCTCTAATGACCTTCAAGAAGGTCACATGCTCCAGGCCATTGCAGGATTTGGGAGAAAATGGCTTACTCTGAGTAGCCTCACCTGGTGCGTCGTCATCGCTCCCTTCTCACAGGTCCCCTGCCCCTTCCCCCTTGTAGCTTCCTGACCAACAGTCTCCGAAAAGCGATTTCTCTTGCATGAAAACTCCTGCTCTAACAAACTGTAAAGGGGCAGCCGATGCTAAAAAAAAAAAAAAAAAAAAAAAAAAAGGGCATCTTTAGCATGGTGCCAGTTCCCACCTACCAAGGTTTTCGGCTCTGGTTGCAGGAGGTGTATCATATATGCTGATCAGGGTCACAGGTCAGGAGGGAGTTTTGTTGTTCAAGCTCCCGAGCATGGGTGCAGCTGGAAGAATACGTTTGTCAAGTGGTTACAGTTTCACAGCTGCTGATGCCCAGAAAGAAAGAGCATTGGATGAACTCCAGTGGGACCCCGGCTCCTGGATAAGGCTTTGTGAAAAGGTTTTTGGGAGTCTGGAAGCAACCCTTTATTTTAATTAAACCATGGGCCCCTTTTGTTTGCAGGGCTATATGAAGTTTTTTTTTTTTTCAAATTCTGCCTTTAAAAATTTGTCTGACAGTGTTTCCATGTTAATACAGAACAGGGCTCGTTCTGTATTAAAGTGTCAGAGTTGGAGCACCTGCACGGCCTCCATTCCCAGAGAGAATTCCTGATTGCCTGAGTGCTTTCCTGAGCCATACTCAGAAAATCCATCACAGCCCTGCGCATTGAGAGAAACAGCGCCCCACTCCAGCTCAGGCAGAATGGCCTGGAATCCTGAGTTGGGCAGCTGGCCCCAGCCAGTGCCTCTGCTTCTGTCTGAAGCCTCTCGTGTTGGTGTTATGGAAATGGACATGAGCTGGTGCCTTTGTGTTCCCCAGGCTCTTGAGAATTCCAAGATGGGATTTCTGGGGTTGCTGGGACCTAGAGCAAGCTGCTTGGGCCCCAGGATCTGCCGGGCACTGTTGCTGTGGGTAATTCCAGAGGAGGAGGGTACACGTGGGCCTGTCTCAATGCTGTTCAGCGGAGGCCCGTCTTCCCCGTTAATAGCCTCAAGCTTGAGGACCAAAGCTTGTGATCCCTTAGAAGGTTTTCCCAAAGGAGTTCGGTGAGCTTCCCCCAGCATTTTTTTTTGGGCCACAATACATGAGGCAGAAGGATAAGGTGATCTCCAGGGCCAGTTTGACCAGGGTGTTGGATAAATTAATCCAAGCAATCCCCAGACTGTCTGATGACCTCTGACTTTGTGGCTGGATTTGAAAAGATGTGCTTGGAAGTGGTGCTTTAAAATTGGATATTAGCTCTGCTGGGTAGGAGCTGAAAGATGCCAGGATGGGTGGAAGTTAGGAATGACCAGGAGAAGTCTGAGGGTGGGACAGGAGGAGGCAGAGGTAAGAGATCCAGGAGGCAGGGAGCATGCCAGGGCTGTCCAGTGGCCGTCTGCACGCACCCTTACGATAAACAGCTTTTTCTTAAGCTCGCCAGAGCTGACTTTCCTTGGCAACCCAAAAAACTGCAGAGGGGGACGATGGAAAGAGGGTCATGCATGCACGTCAGAGGGGAGATCTCCTGTGTATTTTAATGTGGGGTCTCCATGGTCTGCTCACCACGTGCTCGCGCGTGCACATACACACTTGCACATGGACATGCGAGACACTTAGTGAAAAAAATAGTCTTTTTTTTTTTTTTAAGAGAGAGGGACAGAGAGAGGAGAGAGAGAGAGAGAGAGAGAATCAGTTTCATTTAGTTTTTCATATGGCTTTCCTTGCTTCAACACTTCGTTGTGTACGTGGTGCGGGGGTTTGAACCTGCATCCTTGCACATGCCAGGCAAGCACCGTAACCACTGAGCCACCGCTCCAGCCCTAGAGATGATTTTAATAGAGGTAAAATTCTAAGACACATCTAGAAAACTGATGTTTCATGATTTAGGAAGCTAAGAAAAGGTCTTGCTGGCTTTAGGCTTTAGTGGAGTTCAGCAGGAGGAGGGGTCCTGAGAACATGATAAAGTGATAAATTGATCAATGGGGTGGGAACTTGGGGTTGGTCAGTCTCTCAGCCCCAGTACTCTCGAGCAGGACACGTCCGTCTTGTGCAGTGTGGGATGTTCAGCATCACCCTGGCCTCTCCCTGCTAGAAGCCACTTGTGATGTCCCTAGTTGTGACAACCAACAAAGTCTCCAGAGGGAGCCAAATAGTCCCTGGGGGCAAAATCCACCTTCCTCTCTTCCTTGGGCGAGGTGTTTTGCTTGTCTGAATGCACTGTTTGGGCACAGCCCCGCATGAGCTAATGGATTCCTGGGGAATATTCACAGGGACCACTTATCAAATAAAGCTGGCAAGCTGCTTTTCTTGGAAGAGCAGCAAGGCCATCACTGTGTGGAATGAGGGGAGCACTGGCTCACAGTGTGTTAGGGCAGCGGAGGTGCTGTAACGAATGAGCCCCCGGGACAGTGGCTGAGCACAGATGTTTGTTCCTGCTCACATCATGGTGGTCCTGGTTGCTGAGCAGCTTTCCTCCATGATGCGTTCGGGCACTCAGACTTTTTCCATATTGTGGCTCTTTCAGTCCCCCAGGTCTCGCTGACCTTTGTCTCTGATCAGCAGAAGAAAGAATAAAGAGAAAGCAGGCCAATTTTTTTTTTTTTTGGTAAGAATCATAGCTTGGATGTGACTGTGTTTATGTTCATCTTCCATTGGTGAAAATGAGACTCCCTATGGTTTCTGATCAAGCAGAATAAATCAATACAGGATACGGGCTCAACTCTGTGACACTTTGAGTCATGGAAATGTGCCATTAGGAGCTCCTGTGGAGTGCTTTCCTTAGCAGTGGGGAGAGTTTTGCGTAGTAATGCAAGGGTTCCAGGTAGGGCTGGAGAGAGAACCCAGGATTTCAGGTCAGGCATTTCTTCTTTTCTCTCTACCAAGTTTGCAAGACATGGGGTTTCTGTACCCCAGCTCCCAGCACAGGATGGGTGGTAAATGTTGTTCATACCCTAGGAAGTTTGCATGTAAGGAGGGTTTTACTGATTAACCTGATCATGGTGGCATAGGGGCCCCTGGAGCTGCACCCCAGCTCTGCAGAGCTCAGGGCAAGACAAACTCCGATTGCTGTAGTAGTGGGGATGAGCAGGGTTCATGCCATTAGCTAGGGATTTAAGTGACAGAGGTCTGGCTCAGCCTCAAGTCAGGTAGGGAAATCTGAACAGATAACTGACAAGATCCAGGGTGTCTGGCGTCCGGCAGGACTGAGTAGAGATGTCTACCAATATAATCAGAAGCTCTTTCCCTCTACTCATTGGCTCTGCTTTCCTGTGTCAGACTCATTCTTTGGCAGACTTCCCCTGAGCAATGGCAGAAATGGCAGCAGCAGTGACAGGCATTTGTCCTTCAGCTTGGCCACCCTAGGGGCAAGAGGGTTCCAAGAATGTCCCAGGATTGCATTTCATTGGTCTGCCCATCTGTCCACCAATCACCATGGCCTGCCTCTCAGAGGCCAGATGAGCTCCATGTGCACTGCTGGTCCAAAGGGTGCCCAATCCTCAGGGTAGGAAGGGCAGTGAGGGACAGTTCTTTAGGGGAAAACTGGAATGCGTTTACCCAGACAGGCAAAGGATTCTGGATGAGCAAAGATCCCCTCCATCCACTGTATTTCCACTTTCCGTGTGTGGTTTTGCCTTTAACACTAACTGTGGAGATTACACCTCATTAATCTCTGTCAATCCCTTCCTGTGGGTACTTCCTACCACGTCAGAGATGGAGCCCACACTCAGGTCTCATCATATGCCCTGGTCTCAGTGAATGTTCATTGATGGTTAGCTGGCTTAGGGAGATGGAATGAGTCTTGAACTCAAACCCGAGTGAACGAGAATATTTTTATTAGTGTTCATGTTTTATTATGAAAAATTTCTAACATACGTGAAAGTAGAGATAACAGCGATAAACTGAGGTGACTGTCGTGCCTGTCATCTGGCTCCAGCACTTATCAATCACGAACAGTCTTGTTGCATTAGAATGCCCCCCACCAGATGAGTCACATGAGCCCTGCTAGTTCAAGGGGTGCCCAATGCACAGGGTAGATTATTTTGGAACAAATTTCCAACATCATTTCATTTCATCTATGGATTTTTCAGTATGTGTCTCTAGAGATAAGAGCTCTTGAGGAAAGGACTTTGTATTTCCTATTAAAAGATACTGGGGATAAAGTTGCTGGTGCCATTTTGTTTCTACTTGGAGCTAGTGACCGGAGCCAATGAGGAGTCAGCAGAGCAGCAAGGAGGGAAACTAAGTCCCAATGACAAATTTTGGGTCCTCAATTCAACTGTGCATGAAGTAAGCTTTAGCACTTTTTGTCCCAGTTAAATGAGCCAGAACATCCCCTTCAGCTACATCATTGATGCTTTGCCCAGATCTCTTGGCCCACCTGAGGGGCACCTGAAGCTTGCGTGGACAGTTCCCAAGGCAGCAAAGGTTTCTCACCTCCAGTGCAGGTATTTCTTTGTCCACGTGCTTTCTCTGGTCATGGGATCGTGCTTGGCTCTTGCATATGGCAGACCAGCAACGGCAGGGAAGAAATCCTCAGAGTCATCCTCAACCACTGGAGATTGAAGTTGGCATGACATGTCCTGGCTTCCTTGTGTCTCAATGAGACCACACTGAAGTGTGTTCTACACCATCTGTCAGAGAGCTCTGGAGGGATTGAGTCCCTGTTGCCCCCAGCAATCACTGTCCCCTTAATGTCCCCATTATTAGCTTCTTTTCCATTCCTGTCTTACTTTCCTACTCCCTCACCACACCCTGCGATTGCCTCCCAACTAAGCCATGTACCCCAGTCTCTTGCTTTAGGGATTTCTCTGGAGAGTTCCTCTTTCCCCTTTATGCTTAACCCTGTATATTTCTCCTTTAAGTTATTCTTAAAAAAAAGAAGAAGAAAAGAGAGGGTTCTAACCTAACCTCCAGGTATTTTCCACTCCCAATATTTCCTTGGGACATGAAATAGCAACTTCTGAGAACCTGTCCCCACTCCAGTTACCTGTAACGTTCACACTAAATGCTTCCTGCCTGAGGATGCTGTTGAAGAGGCCAATCAGGTCTCAGGAATACCTGGTTTGCTGTGAATGTCACCTGCAGCTCAGTAAAATCCGGGTGCTCTTGCCATGGGTGTCTGCAAGTGGCTTGATTTCATTCTTTCTTTGTGGCTGAACAGCGTTCCATTGCGCATGCATGTCATTTAAAAAATTCCTTTATCTGGTGATGGACATCGGCTGTGATAAAGATAGGTACAGCTACCTCTTTTGTATGCTGACTCAGTTTCCTCTGGGAACACCCAGGGACGGGATGGCTGGATTATCTGGTGGATCCAGTTTTAGTTTTTCTGTTCTTTTTTTAAAGAAAGAGACAGGGACAGTGAGAGAGAGAAAGAAGGAGAGAATAATTTTATTTAATTTCTCACGTGGCCTTCGTTGCTCCAACACTTTGTTGTGTACGTGGTGCTGGGGTTCGAAGGCGTGTACTTGCACATGCCAGGCAAGCGCCCTTACCGCTGAGCCACTGCTCAAGCCCCTAGTTTTAGTTTTTTGAGGGACTTCCATGCTGTTTTTCTTCATGACTGTACTAATTTGCCTTCCCACCAACACACACAGGATGTAAGGGTTCATCCTCACCAGCATTTCTCTTTTTTATTTATTTATTTGGCAATAGCCATTCTGACCAGCGTGAGATGGAATCTCAGTGTGGTTTTGATTTACGTTTCCCTGATGGCTAAAGATGTTAAGTGTTATTTCATGTGGTTATCGGCCATTTGCAGTTCTTCTTTTGGGAAGTGTCTGTTCAGATCTTTTGCCCATGTTTTGATTGGATTACTCATCCTTTTGATGTTAAGTGTTCCGGGTTCTTTATCTAGTCTGTACATTAATCCTTTGTCAGAGGAAAAGCTACAAAGATCTTCTGCCATTCTGTAAGTTCCCTCTGCACTGCATTTGTTGTTTTCTTCTCTGTGAAGAAGCATTTTAATTTGATGTGATCCCATTTGTCACTTCTTCCTTTTATTTCCTGAACTATTGGAGTCCTTTTCAGGAAACCATGAGTGTCTTCCCTAAGTCTGCTGTCACAGTCTCGAGATTTCAGGTCTTTGATCCATTTTGAGTTGACTTTGCACATGGCGGGAGGGGTCCAGTCTCCGTCGGTTTTCCCAGCACCATTCGTTGAAGAGGCTCTTTTCTCCAATGTATGTTTTTGCACTTTTGTGGAGTATCAGATGGCTGTGTATGTGTGGGTTTATTTCTTGGTCTTTTATTCTATTCCACTGGGCTGCGTGTCTGTTTTGATGCCAGGACCTTGAGAAGCACATTATTTTAAGCTAAGCACCTAAAACAGGGGCTGCAGATTCAAAAAATTAAATGACCCAGGTGAGAATTGTGATGTGTGGCAGAACTCAGCCAGCTGAGCCAGGCTACATGGGAACGTGGTCCAACGTCATCAGTTCTTCAGAAATTCCAGGAAAAGACTGGAAATTGGGATTCTTTTATTAGAGAGAGAGAGAGAGAGAGAGAATCAGCTTTATTTATTTTTCCATCTGGCCTTTGTTTCTCCGACACTTAGTTGTATACATAGTGCTGGGGTTTGAACCTGGGTGCTTGCACCCGCCAGGCAAGCGCTGTACAGTTGAACCATCTCTCCAGCCTCTGGTAATTGGAATTTTAAGAGAAATTGATATCAAAAAGGCTTAACCAAAAATTTTTCTTCTTTTTTTATTAATAAATTTATTTGTTGAACAATCAAATGTGCTTTTAATGAAAAAATATAATATATATGTTATGAATATTAGATTTACCACCCAAGATCCCCCCTATTATCTACCCTTATCTGTCCCACTCCCCCTTTCCCAATACATCTCTACAAATGCCTTATAACCAAAAAAGTTTAAGAGCAGTGTACAGGCCTGGGGACTTGATGTGGCCACATCCAGTGAGCCATGCGTTCTGCATCTGATGTGTGGCTCCTGACGAACTCACTCAGGACACCTTAGTTTGCGATTCCTTGGTTCTCAGTATATATCTGAGGGTCTGGGTTTTGTTTGTCTCAGGAAGTACTTGTCAGAGAATCCATGTTTGCAAAATCTTGAGCTGAAGTCATCTGTATTTTGGTTGAGTGGACAGTGTTCTTAGCTCCCCAGAACAAACCAGCTATGTGCACCCTGGGACTGCTGGGACTGGTGCCCAGGGCCTTCTGGGGATACAGAGGGCACATCTTCCCCGTCTGTGTCCGTGTTTACACATCAGCTTTCAAAGGTTATGATGCCTCTGTGGGCGACTGGTCTACAGTGACAGCTCTCTGCTCCGCTTCGTTTGGTTCATGTCATCCGGGCTGGAGCGTCTGGATTCTCCTAGCGGTGCTCAGACACGCCCCCCTTGGGCACATTGAACACAACCCCCCACCTCCGTCTCCAGCACCCCAGCAGCTCCTGCGTGGGGCTTTCCCAGGACCGCATTTCAGCATTAGTTTTGCAGAGCATGGCGCTCTGGTGTGGCTCCATGAAGGACGGAAGCAGTTTTCCTTCTAAGATGTTCTTCTGATATGACTTCTGAGGGTCATGAACGTCCATTCACATTTTAAAAAAGTAATGTTTACATTGTATTTATTTTTTTCTGATCCCAAGTGTGTGGCCATTGTTTTGGAATTACAAAACATTATTAAAATGATCAATCACTGCATCACTCGTATTAGACGATGCATTTTTATTTCTAGTTCCTTCCGTATATGTGCGTGCATTGGGTGTGTGTGTCTGTTTTTGCATGTGTGGGTGTGTATCAAGGAGTTTGCACGTTTCATGCAGGCTGTCAGATTCCAGGGGTTTGCCTTTCATATCCTCTTAATATCTGAAAGGTCTGTGGTGGTGCCCCCTGCTTTGGTTCTTCTATTACCTTTCTTTTAATTTTTTTTGATCAATATGTTCAGATCCTTCAAATTCATGATTTTTTTTTAAAGAATCAGCTTTAGGTTTTATTAGATTTCTCTATTATTTTTCAGTCTAAATATTTTAACCTAAATGATTTTCTGATCATTCTATTTCAAGTGGCTTTCTTCTCTTTAAGTTTTTGCTCATTTTTTTACTTCATGTGTGTGTGTGTTTTGAGACAGGGCCTCACTGAGTTGCTGAGGCTGGCCTTGAACTTGAGATCCTCCTGCTTCAACCTCCCCGGTTGCTGGGATTACAGGCAAGTGCCACTGTGTCTGGCTTCCATTTTATTTTATATCTAGGGTCCATGTGTAATTATTTTTTTTCACTCATTATTTATTATTTGCATTTTTGTTGCTATGTTATTTACATAGATTGAGGAATAATAAGTCACCTAACATGGATTCCCAAGAAGCACACACAGCAGTTTCCAAGGGTGTAGGTGGAGCAGTGTATATAGCGGTTCACAGAGTACACTCTGGCCAATCTGAGCTTCAGTCCTGACTCCGCTGTGCACAAGATGTGTGACCTTGAACAAGTTACTCAACTGCATTCAGCCTCAGTTTCTGCATCTGTAAAATGGGAATAGAATGGTGCTTCCCCCCACCCCCAAAGGATTGCAAGGATAAAACTGAATTAATATGCATAAGGTGCTTAGCTCAGTGCCTGGGACACAGAGCGCTTAATTACCGTAAGCTGCCGTTTTTAGCTCTTTGAGAAGCACCTTGCGGAATAAAGTTCTGTGGAGAACGTTTTGGGAGCCTTGATTTATACCCTGCTTGCTCATGATTTTGACATTAATGGCCCTGAATCATCCCCGGCATTATTGAGTCATTGCTGCTGGAGCCCAGCTGAGCTTTCAGAGCGCGCCTCCTAGTGTGCTCTGGGGGTCTCAGGTAGCTCCTGGGACAAGCCATAGGTACGGTGTCCCCATGTTACAGAATGCTGATGGCACGAGTAACTCCATGCCACAGCAAGTGTGGCACTTCCTGCAAGTCACAAAGTCCCCTCTCAGAGAGGAGGACTGTGCCACACGGCAGCTGAACACTGGCTATGTGATCCGAAGCCTGGGGCTTGAGTTCTGGCTCCGTTGCTTGCCTGCGGTGACCCTAGAGCCAATTGCTTAACCTCTCAGAGTTCCTGTTTGCTGTTCTTCAAGATGATGTGATGTGGAGCTACTGGGTGGGTTAGAAGGGGCATGCATGAGAAGGATCTAGCCCAGAGCCTGTCTGCTGCACAGAGCCTTCCTCACGTCGCCGTTTCTCCAGAACCTCAGCTCTTTGCACTGGAGGGCACACATGGCCCCAGCAGACACTTTCATTTTTTTGTATGGTTTTATTGTTTTTTTTTTAAAGAGTTAAGGACAGTCAGTGAGAGAGTGAGAGAGAGCGAGAGAGAGCGAGAGAATATCAATTTTTATTGAGTTTTTTACACGGCTTTCGTTGCTCTGACATTTAGTTGTGTATGGGGGTGCTGGGGTTTGAACCCATGTACTCGTGCATGCCAGGCAAGTGCCATATCCACTGAGCTCCCACTCCAGCCCCACTTTGCATGTTTTGTTCACCCCTGTATCCTACCATCTCCACCAAGTGCTCCGATACTAGGTTCTCAAAAATATCTGTGACTCTGAAGGCTGAGGCAGGAGGATCCCAAGTTGGAGGCCAGCCTCAGCAATTTAGCAAGGCCCTAAGCAACTTAGCGAGACTGTATCAAAATTAAAATAGGACTGGAGATGTAGGTCAGTGGTAAAGCACCTTATGTTCAGTCCCCAGCTAAGAAACAAAACAACACAACTTGGGACATAGAGGGATCATGCAAACCCTGCAGGACATCAACTCTCCTTCACAAACACGTGGCTGCCTCTTTTTCAACCCTGATTTGCAATTTCCAGGCAGGGACGGTGCTCTTGGCCTCCCAGCCTGGCAGGAGCCTGGGCTCCAGGACTCTGCTATTCAACAGCTCCAGAAGTCTAACATACAGTAGAAACAGACCCAGCAGGACCCTCTGAGCGCTCCCCTCACAATGACCTGCGGCGGATTTAAAGTTGGCTCCTGTTGGTTTCGGTGCCAGAGCTGCCGAAAGAGGCGGCTGGGGCCGTTGTTGATCCTGTGCTCTCCCCGGGCAAGCAGACTCCTCCTTCCTTTCTCCATCTCACCGCACTGATGGGTCCTGTTTTCTACTGGAGAAGCGGGGTGGACACAGCATGGTGGACTGGGGCTGAGATTCCCCACCTGGCCCCTCCAAGTTGGGAAACACTGCGTTTTGGGGTTGAGGCTCACACGTGGACTCGTCCTTCCTTCCCTGGGAGAGCTTCTTACCTGGCCTGCCCCGCCCAGTATGTTCTGTCTGCCTTCCCGGTGTCCCTCAGGGGGAGAGTTTTCTGCATTCAGAGCCCTAGGTTCAGATGTCCCCCTGTCTACTTGTGAATGTCACGCACAGCTATGAGCCATCGTCTGGGTTTCCTTACCTGAAGGTGGAGAGGACAGTGACGTCCACCTGGGAGGCTTCCTACAAGTTGGCATGACTCACAGGTCTGCCTTCCTAATGCAGCCTGGCTTTCCTGCCTCCTGTGTCTCCCTGCACAGTCCCTCATGTCCCTCCCTGCCCGCTGCAGTGCCACTCAGAATATATGAGCTCCTGCCTCACTCTCCTTCCTTCTCTGTGGAATGCCATCTCACTTTATTTGAAAACCACGTCTCCTCCTGTGCCTCATTTGCTCACTCAGAAAACATTCTCAGACTGCCTCCGGGTCCCAGGGATTCGGGACAGTAGCACCCCCTGCTCTGGGTCCTAGGGATTCAGGACAGTAGCGCCCCCTGCCCTGGGTCCCAGGGATTCAGGACAGTAGCGCCCCCTGCCCTGGGTCCCAGGGATTCAGGACAGTAGCGCCCCCTGCCCTGGGTCCCAGGGATTGGGGACAGTAGCTCCCCTTGCTCTTGAGGGGCCTGGGCTCAGCGGTGTAGAAGGACGCTGTAAGCAGCCAGTGCGTGGTGGTATGGTAGGTGTGGCTGTGCCAGGACCACAGGACTCGGGAGCGTTTTCTTATTTTTAAATTAAAAAAGAATTTGAATGTGGTCTGTATGCACAGTGGAGTCTACTCAGCCACAGAGAAGAAGGAAATTGTGGCGTTTGCTGGTGAATGGGTGGAGCTGGAGACCATCCTGCTAAGTGAAATAAGCCAGGGCCAGAAAGTTAAGGGTTCAACGGTTTCTCCGATATGTGGGAAGCTACAGTAAAATAAGGGGAAAAATTAAAAAAAGGGAGGATTGCATAAAACAGAAGAGGGATTGGTAGAGTAGGGGAAGAGGATTGAGGGGGAGGGAGGAGGGACAAGAAAAAGGAGGAATGGTGGAAAGAAGCTGGCCAAACTTTCCTACGTCGATATCTGAATAATCAGTGAATTTCACCTTTATGTACAAGGCAC
Organism: Aplodontia rufa; assembly: GCA_004027875.1. Classification (NCBI taxonomy): domain Eukaryota; kingdom Metazoa; phylum Chordata; class Mammalia; order Rodentia; family Aplodontiidae; genus Aplodontia; species Aplodontia rufa. The sequence continues at coordinate 17,587 of PVKS010017509.1, forward strand.
TGATGAAAAATACCTGTATTTCACTCTGCATAACGTTTTCCATCTCAGGAATATCCCAAACACAGAGACCAAAGGATCGAATGTTTTCTATCATATTTGGAAGCTAGACTAAAACCTAAGATAGGATGAAAGTTAGTTAAGTTTAATTAATAAACCCACCAAAGATGAAGCATCACATAAGCTGGGGGAACCATAACTATGAAGGTGGAGGGAGAGGGGAGGGAGGGAGGAAGGCGAGGGAGGAAAAGGGGGTCATCAATACGGCTGATGACACTTGACTTCCATGAGAAGACGTGAAACTCAGAATTTCTATTTCAATAATTAATATGCATGAATATGCTCATTTCTATCTATAGCTTGGGGTATTACAAAGGATACATGGGATTGGGGAATGGATGAGGGTGGTGGTGGATCCTGGAATAGGATCAGGCTTAACTAACTTTGTTAATTTCCATGCATGTATGAATATGTAACAATGATTCCCTCCAATATGTAAGACTATGGAGAACAAATTAAAAAAACACAAACAACTATAACTAAATAGAAGAAAGATCGATAGAGTGGAGGAGAGGGAATGGGGGAGGGTGGAGAGGAGGGGAAGATTGGATTGGAGCAAATCATAGACCAAGATATATACACCCTAATATCACGGAGTGCATCATGTACAACAAATGAACTAAAAAATATGAAAAATAAAAGAAGTATAAAAGAAAGTTAAAGACACACCCCCAAACGAACAATCCTCTTCCACTGATTTCCTTCCCTGGAGAGTTCATCATCTTGGGCCTTTCAGGTGGGGTGGGGCACGCCTCACTTTCCTGTTTCCAGACGGCTTGGGAGCACATTTACACGGATGTAAGCTGGATGAACACATGTGTTCAGTTGGCCTTCCATGTACACGCATGTCCCAGGGCGGCCAGGTTGAAGCCTAAGGGACGGGCTGGGGATGAGAAAAACCACAGGCCGGAAACCCGGATGGAACTGTCTCTCTTTATCCAAGCTTTACATCTCTCTTTTATATACAGTATAGTAAATGTCTTAGTCCAATTGCCCATTTGTGCTGCTACGACAAAATGCCTGACATTGGGTAATTAGTAAAGACTCCATTTCAAAACAGGAACAGAAATTTCTATTCTCACAGTTCTGGAAGCTGGGACATCCAAGATCAAAGCATGGGCAGGTTCAGCTGCTGGCAAGAGCTCAAAAGGGACACCACGCCCAGCAGAAAAGTGGGAGAGCTCCCCTGCTGGCTGGAGGCTCTTCTTTAAGGGCCTTCACCCTGCTCTCTCGAGGCCTCTCTCCTTCCTCCTAGGGGAGCACATTAGCTCGTCCGTCCGCCACACCTGGATTTTGGAGGCACACATTCAACCAATAGCAATGAATAAGAAGCCTCCACATGCGCATTTTGAGGGATCTGGAGTAATTGGCAGGTGATGCCAATGCAGAACGTCTGGAGCCTGTGTCAACACCCTGTTTTTTATTTTTGCACGACGATTATCAAGCTTAACAAGGCACAGTCTAGCAGCCCTTCCTGAAGGAGCTTATGCAATCAGTAACATGATCATGCGAGGGCAAAATGGAGTGAAGGCCAGACCCCAACACACGCACGCATTCTGCATCTGCAGCTCAATAGAGCACAGATCAAAAATATTCAGAAAGAGTGGTGTCCGTACTGAACACGTGTAGACCTTTCCTGCCATTCCCGGACCAGCCAGGGCATGTGTGTTCATCAGGTCCACTTCCAGTGCACTAGGCATGAAAAGTCATCCACAGATGGTTTAAAGTGTTTGGGGGTGCAGGTTCTATGCAGGAGACTTGGGTGAGCCTCCTCGGCTTTTGGTATCCACCAGGGGCCCTGGAGCCAATCTCCCACGGATGCTGAGAGGTGGCCGTACGTGCATATGTATGTAACATGCACGCATGCATGCAGGTTTATGGGTATAAATCTATTTTTCTGTGTTGATTTATAGTGTCCTAAGGTATTCCCATGTTATTCAAAGCACTTATGCTTACAGCAGCGATCAGACTCCCCATCACTGTTTCACATGCATTGTGATTTTTTTTTATGATTCCCTTACGTACGTCTATTTTTTTTTTAAGAGAGAAGGACGGTGAAAAAGAGAGAGAGAGAGGGGGAGAGAGAGAATCAATTTTTATTGAGTTTTTCACATGGCTTTCGTTGCTCTGAGACTTCGTTGTGTACGTGGTGCTGGGGTTTGAACCCGTGCACCTGCGCATGCCGGGCCAGCACCGTAACCACTGAGCCACCGCTCCAGCCCACGTGCGTCTGTTTTGAAGACCTCTGTCCTTGCTGCTGCCCAGGGGGTCTGGGGAAGCACCTCACGGCCCAGCACCCTCTTGGCTCTCATGTGACTGCGAGATTTCCCCCTCATCTTTCCGCATCTGAGAAAGACCCAGTTCAAGCTGAACCTGGAGCGCTGACGGCTCTGCGAAGGGACACGGCTTTCCTCCCTGGGAGATTGGCTTCTGCTCAGGCAGGGTCAGTGCTGCTGGGTGAAGATGCCTTGGCCTTTGGTCAGGGTTCCAGAACCTTCTTGCTTCTGCAAAAGGCGTCCTCCTCAAGCCTTCCATGGCTGGAGAAGTTCAGGACTGACCCCGGCTCTTCTGGGGCCATGTGTGAACCAAGGGGGACCAAGTGGCAGAGGGGAATTAATGGCACTCACAGGTGTCTCTTCATTGCTTCATGAAGCCATTCATTCCAGTGCTGTTTATTGGACTCCTGTGACATTCAGGGACTTCTGCTAGGCACTGGGGATTTAAAGTTAAAAAAAGGAAAAGGCCTTCTCCTCCTCAGGAGATGCCCACATTTGCAAACACTCATTAACAAATATTTACCGAGTGGGGACGGCTGCAAAAAATGGGGGGGTGACAGCCCACATAAAGCAGACCAAACCACACGCTGTCCTTAACGTGGGGAGCAGAATGATCAGGACACATAGTGTCAGGCGGGCATCCTGCAAGGGAGCAGGAACACTGTCCCCCAAAGCAAGACCACAAAAACATGGTACCCTGGGGTCTTTCCTTCCCACCTGCCCCTTCTGATCCATCTCCCGCCCTCCTCCTCCTGGGTTCTGGGAGAGGAGGCGGGAAGAGAGATTCTTCAGGAGCCAAGAAAAAGAAACACTGAATTTGGTGGATGAACTGGGGCGCGCAGGGCTGAACCGAAGCCCTCACGCCAGATCTGAATCACTCGCCAACACTGTCTCCGTGCGTACGCCAGCTGGAAGGAGACACTGGAACTCACCCTTCTACCCCGTGCATTACAGCAGACACAGTTCTGTTTAATGATATGTTTTCCTTGCTTACACTAAGGTGTCTGTGTCTTCCGGCTCTGTGTCTCTGCTCATCTGCTGATGGATCTCCCACTTTATACAGGGTGCTAGCTATGAGGGGCTGGCAGGGTGCAGCCTCCATCCAACAGATGCATGGGAGGAGAAGCCCAACTACACGGTCAGTGTCCCATCTGATTGTCGTAATTGCAGGGATGAGGAAGAACAGGCTGCGAGAGGATCTCAGGGTGTGCTGGGCAGAGATGTTGGAACTCTGTTAGAAGGGTAGCGAGGGACTGGCCAGGCGAAGACGCGCGTTGGAGGACAGAGTGGCAGGGAGCAGGCCTTCCAGCACGTGCAAAGCCCCTGTGGTCAGAGAGACCATGGTTCCTTTAGAGAACTGAAGGACCAAAATGATTGTACTCAAGCTGAGAGAGTGGGAATAGAGGCGTGGAGTGATGCGGGTGGTGGCGAAAGATCATGCCCTGTGGGATCAACAGGCAACTTTGGGAAGCTCAGGGGAAGGGTTTAGTTAAGCAGGAGACAGAGACGATCAGGTCTTTGCTTTCTACAAGACCTCCCTTGGCTTTGAGCAGGAGCTTAGGAGCATCCTGCAGGGGAGAGGAGGTCTGGGTGTGTGGGGAGGAAGGAGGCCAGCGCTCCCGGCTTTGAGTCTGGGAGGATGGGGGTGCTGTGTTCTGAGAAGGGAGCTTTCCTTGGGCACCCTGAGAGGGAGGAGCCTTCAGCTCACACCGACAGGGAGCAATCCAGAGCACAGTGGCAGATGGGGACCCGGGAGCCTTCAGCTTTGGAGATGGATAGAGAGGGAAGAGCCTGGGAAGGGAAGAGGGCCGTAGGCTGAACTTGGAGGTTCAGTTAAAAGTAAGGATTGGGGGCTGGAGCAGTGGCTCTGGGGTTATGGCACTTGCCTGGCATGCAGAGGATGCGGGTTGGATCCCCAGCACCATGTACACAACAAAGTGTCAGAGCAACGAAGGCCACATGAAAAATTAAATAAAACTGATTCTCTCTCTGTCCTTCTTAAAAAATAAAAAAAAGAAAAAAGAAAACAAGAAAAAGTAGGGATTGCCCAGAACCTCTCTCAGGCCACAGCCTCATGCAGGTGACTGTAAAGTGGATTAACAAAGAAAAAAATGAGTCCATCCACATCTAGCAGTTCCTTCAAACTCGTTTGTATCAAAAGAACTAGAGTTATGGTTCTCTTGTGTCCTGAAGGGGATAAAAAAAATCATTTGCTTCTGCCTAATATAGTCACTGCCATCTGTGCTCGTTTCTGGGATCTATCTATATTTTAAGAAGGACAGTGAAAAACTGGACTTGCTGAGTGACCAGGGGAGGTGCAGGCTGCCGGGACTCCCTGAGCGTATCCACAGAAAGATGAGAGTAGGAAAACCGGGGAAGGGAGAGGGGCCGGGGGATCGCTCTGTCATTGTGGGAAGAGCCTCTGTGATTCATGTAACAGACGTGTTCCTCGTTGCTCTGGAATCTAAAGGAAAAAGCAGAGTCTGCTGGGGCAGAATTTGTCTCCAAAAAAAGATAAGGAAGAGCAATGATCTGACCGATGAAGTTTAAGTTGCCCCTTACTGGAGGTGACCAGGCAGAATTAACACGTGTCAGGGGCTCCGTCAGGAATTCTTGTTCCGAGGGTGCCAGGCTGTGCATGGGCCTCCCAGGTTCCCGGATTGCGGAGGTTGTTAGGACTCGTGGTGCTATTCCCACCCGCCGGAATTAGGCTTCCGTCAGCTGCCTAAGTCAGCGCCTCCAAACAATCAAGAGCTTGCCCAAGGAGACATATTTTGGAGGTTGGTTAATACCCTCTGCTGCTGGAATTATATGTGGGCGTGATTCTCCTTGTGTCTATTCTGGTCTCATCTAAGATGGCCGAGATGATTGATCACTGTCCTTTAGGGACTCAGAGATTTTCTGCTCTGCAAAATCTCTGCGAATTGCATCCTGACTTGGGCGAGGATTGCCTTCCTTGGCCCCAGATGTGTTGTTTCCTTCAACATTGCAGCTCAGAGGCTGTGTGACACATCGGCTCACCTAGGGATGAGTCACAGCACTGTCATGACAGGATGGGCATCTTCAAGCACCCTTGGGCTCCTGGCATTGAGTGTCTTCGTTCTTAAATGAAGGCAGAGGTTGGTGCAGTGGAATCTGCTCCTGGTGCGTGAGTCTGAGTCTCCCATTGGAGAACCTAGAAGACCTTGCTACATTGTGTCTTCCTGTAGCTTCTCCATGTTGAAGGTTCTCATCCCATCTTCCAGGACCCAGCATGCGGCAGGCTCAAAGTAGACAGCAAATGCTTGCTAATGAGCAGCCTGGAAGCACCTGCTGTGTCTGTGGGCTGGGTGTCTCAGGAGAGCGAAGTCCCTGGAAACTGTGGCCCAAGACAATGAAAGAAGCAGGAGAAAACAGTTCCTGATTCTGCAGAGACCTGAATCTGCCCTAGCTCTGTGGTCTCAGTCGAGTTACTTAACCTCTCTGAGCTTTTGTATCCTCATTGAAAAAGTCAGTAATTATATGAAGGAGTTCCTGTGATGTCTTGAGCTAATTCTGTGAAAAATACCCCACCTGGTGCTGGATACATGTTCACTGCTCTGTGAATACTAATTGCGGTTCTTCTCTATAAGACTACCTCGGGTTGCCAGTTTCCCCTGTTGCTGTTGCCTACACGGAAGTGGTCTGATGTCTTAGGAACTGAAACTGGACTAGACTTCGAGTAGATTGCCCAAATCTGCCAACACGTGCCTTGATTTCCAGTGACGCTGCTCGCTCCCAGGGTGGAGCTGTCCCTGTGAAGGGTGCTTTTATTCTTCTCTCCAGCTGACCACCTTTAGCGGGGGGTTCACGAGGGTCCACCAGGGTCAGCTGCCCCCACAGCCCTGGGTCTTCCTTCCTTTCTGGGAGACGAGGCTCTGGACTCAGGTTTATAATTAGTATCCAACCCACTGTCATTGAGAGGTGTTGGCAGAGGGGAGAAGAGCTGGGGACACCCCAGCCCTCTGCGAGACCTGGGATTCTGGCCAAGCCCAGGGACCGATCTTTCCTGGAATCTCAACATCTGGTTTTACTCAGAAAGCTTCCTGGCAGTTGGAGCCAACTCAATTAAACATTGGGGGTTTTAGTCCTTTAAGAGAAGGGGCAGCTTGGAGTTACCTGCCTAGTTCAGATGCTTCTGCAGGCTCTGGTTGCTCTTCTTCCGGAGACGTGTCCCCTGCCTCCTCCAGGCAGCAGACGCCCAGATGGAGTTAGCAGTGCCGGAGGTCTATATGGAGGGAAGAGCCGCGAATACTTGCGAAAAATAAGAAGGGGGGCACGAAGCAGCAGGATTGGACTGGGGAGAGCCTCAGCAGGCCACTGTCTGGACACCTTAGAAGCCCTGCGTGGCAAGTCCCAGCCATCCCCGGACACCTGCCACCTGTCCCCTCGTCCTCCTCACAAGTGACATGGGTCGTCCTGCCGCTCCCCTGCCCAGTCCTACAGGTCATTCTCGCCTGCTGTTTGAGTATATATAGATAGATAGATTTTGTACACGTAGTGGGCATTTGCCACTGATTTGTGGGAGTGCATTGTTTTTTCGTGATAATCTGATGACCTCCTGCCCTCCTGGGCTCTCGCTCCGGCGTGTGGAGGTGACCTGTTACGCAGGGGCACGGTGCTCAGAGCAGGTGTTCCAGAACTTTGCGGAATGGGCGGACATTTCAGTACTGGGGTTTGAAATGAGAATGAATGTCCTGACTTCAATTCTAGACAAGAGCAAAGCTCCTTCTCCCGGGTAGCGAGGGTCTAAGGACATCTTGGAGGAACAGCGTTGAACTCAGCCTTCGATGCCAGTTTCCTCTACTCTGGCTCCGGCCCCAGGAATCCAGTCAGTATACCAAGACCTTAGAGATGGCAGGATGGGGTGCAGAGAGAACAGTGCCAGGGGAAGAGCCCAGTTAGCACCACCTGGGAAAAGCACCGACTTCCACGCTTTCTAGCAGCAGGGGCCGGGAGGCAGGCAGGACCACCCCCTGTTCCTTTCTGGGTTGTGTCCTCAGTGCTGAGCCTAGGCATTCTAGAGACAGGGCCCTGGATTCTGAGCTCCGGTGATTTGCATTTAATTACTGAGAATGGTTTTCTCTCTTTTAAAATTGGAACGCTGCTTGCGGCATTCAAAGAAGTTCCTGTTGGAAAGAAAGTGCCCAGCTTTAGAGTGTCTTTTACACCGGACGCGTGGAGTCATCTCAAAATAGCTAGTTGATTTTCATAATGGTTTTGCAATTACCCATAATGATGCCCTTTGTAAGTCTTTAAGGTCAAGGAAAAAAATTGGTGGTCAGAGGTGTGAATGGAGAATTTTAGAAACTTCTCAGATTGAAATTACTTTAGATGAGGGAGTTTTAGCAAGAGAGTGCAGGAGGCCTGGGTGCAGGGAGGGGTCTGGGAACATTTTCAGCCCTCCCTGATGGAATCTACCACCTGCCAATAGCTGCAGTCTTGGGTAGGGTGTGTTGTGTACAGCTTTAGTGTCACTGTGATCAAAAGACCTGACAGGAACAACACAGAGGAGGAAAACTTTATTTGGGGCTCGTGGCTTCAGAAGCCTCAGTCCACAGATGGCCGACCCCATTGTCCTGGGCCTCAGTGAGACAGAGCATCATGGGGGATGGGTGTGGAGTGGGAGAGCAGCTCAGGACCTGGCACCAGGAAGCAGAGAGCGCTCTGCTCACCGGGGACAGAATAGAAACCCCAGAGGTGCACCCCCAGGGGCCTTCCTCCTCCGGTCACATCCTGCACACTTACAGTCACAACCCAGTGAATCCCATCAGTGGATTAATCCACCCATCAGCTCACAGCTCTCATCACCTAATCATTTCACCTCGGAACTGCCTTGCACTGTCTCACTCATGAGCTATTGGGTGGACACCTCGTATGGGCACCGTAACGGGGCGCCTTTCAGTCCCGGGGTTTCAGGGAGCAGGAGGAACAGCGGAAGGTTCTGCTGGCCCCTCTGTTGGAACTGGTGTCTGATCTAGCTGGGGGGTCACTTTCTGACCTGATGCCTCAAGGGTTACATAGTGGCAGGATGCGGTCAACAAGAGGCCAAAACCATGAGTGGGGTGGAGGCTTCCCAGGGAGGAGCCCGGAGTCTCCTCTCAGCTTTCTGACTTGTGGGTAGAGGGTGTCTAGGCGTTCTTGCAGCTTCCCTGTAAGCTTGAAAGCATAGAGAAATATAACGTGTGTGTGTGTGTGTGTGTGAGTGTGTGCGCACGCATGCATTTCTAAAAATATGCAAGCCCAAGCCAACTCCAGACTAATAAACTTAGACCTGTTGGGTTTGAGGCCCAGGCACCCGTGGCTTTCTTTTGATTTTGTTCTTTGAGCTCCTTGGGTGACTCTAATGTGCCTCCTGGGTCGAGAGCCCTGTGGTCTGACACTCTGTGGACTGGGGGGCCCCAGGCAGGGTTACGCACCGCAGAGCCTACCCAGCAGCAGCTCCCGGGTCTTGTTGGACCCAGACCTGTAGAGCAAACCCTCTGGACCGCGCGAAGGCTCCCGGAGCCACGACACCACCCAGTCATCTGCAGGATTGTTTGTTTCAAGTGTGCCTTCAGTTGCTCACTTTCAATTTAAGTATGTTTGTTTTAAAAAAGCGACTTGGCATCAGAGCCAGAGATGGGAAACCAGCGTCACTTCCTACAAATAGAATGTGAGTGTAAAAATAAACACGCGCAAGGAAGACCGAGCGGCACTTCCCTGCCTGGCTGGAGCCTGCGGACTCCCTGCGGCCCTGAGCCCGTGGCCTGATCTCTCCCTTTAGAAGGCAGATTGGCAAGCGTTGGAGGGTGTTTGGGACTTTTCCTCGATGTTTTCAGAACGGTTGGAACAGACTTGAGAAGAGCAATTTTCTGCCCGCGTGACTTGCTGCTATTTAATTCCGGATCCTTGTACCACCTCAAGACCGTCACAGCCAACATGGTACAGACACCCTGGATTCCATTCACTCATGGGTTGGTTGTGTTGCCTGGGTGGGCTCAGAGATCCTGGCCTGAGAGTGACGTTGAAGGCAGGTGAGACTTAAGGAGCAGGTGGTAGTGTGTGGGGACCATGTATTCGGTACTGGCCAGTAGAGGAGAGTACAAAATGGTGGGGAAATGAGCTAGGTAAGGTGGTAGGGAGAAGTGTGGTGCATACACACTGTGTGGTATATGCAGGCAGTCTGCAGTCTGCATAGACAGTGGAATATTATTCAGTCTTGAAAAGGAAAGAAATCCTGTCACATGCTACAACATGGATGGACCGTGAGGATTTTATGCTAAGTGAAATAAAGCAACTACAAAAAGACAAAGACTCTGATTCCTCTCATATATAGTATCTAATGTAGTCACATTCATACAAACAGAGTGTTAAACCATCATGCCCCATTTCCTCCTCCTTCTGCCAGGTAGAGTTTCAGATGTACAGGCCAAAAAAGTTTTGGAGATCACTTGTAGAACAGCAGGAATGTTTTGAGCACTGTTGAAATGTAAATGTAAAAATGGCTAAGATAGTAAGTTGTATGATTTTTTAAACTACAATTAAAATGAAAAAAAAATTAAGGAATGGTATTGTTTACCTGAAAGGCAGGGTACATTGTAATTGTCAAGCCTTGGCGGCATCATGGCCCTGGGAACCTTGATGCGGCTCAGGAACTCACGTTTCTATCAAGTCCCCAGGAGCTGCTGCTGGGTAGGATCTGCACTGTGAGTCACCCGCGTTGGATGCCCACAGAGCATAAGAACATGATCATCCTGTCAGACCCGCAGGGCTCTTAACCAGGAACCTTGGCAAACCAACGTAAGACAAGCTCATGGGCATCTGGGGCTCACCCCTTGGCCAGTCTGGGGTAGGTCTTGAGCTCCCATGTCTTTAAAAATTGAAAATATACATTTGGATGTGTTTCCAAGCTTACAGAAAAGTTGAGAAAGACAGTGGAGAGAGCTCCTGTGCTCCCTCTGCCCAGACTCACCAAACGTGCGCATTTTACCCAATTTCCTTTATGCATTTTTGGTAGGAATATCACGGTAGTGCCCGTGTTCTTCCTGGTGCGTGGTATCAGGAGACACAAGGTGCTGTTTGGTCTCAGGATTGGTGACATCAGTTTTGGTTGCTTGGTGAAGTAAAAGTCACCATTTCCTCTCTGTGGGTAACCAGTCATTTGCAGGGGGCTGGCTACACGGAGCCTCCACCCTGCTCCTCATCAGATTGCTCACCGTTTTGACACCCACAGGTGTTTCCCGACTTCCCCTTCCTTCTGCCGAAGGAAGAGCATTTTTCCTTTGAAGGTTGTGTTACTGCGGAGTCAGGATCTCTGTGGACCACACTCTGCTCTTAAAGTTATTTTTCTTTATGCTTAAATTGTCCCAGATTTGGCCGCTCAGCTCTTCCTCATCCTGGCTCTGGGACGCGTTAGACACGTCCCTGTCTTAGCGCAGGCTGCCGTGGATGTGGCAGTTCAGACAGCAGAGGCTCATGTCCTCCTGATGGCGGAGGCTGGACGTCCCCGGCGGGGCACCATCGCTGGGTTCTGGTGAGGGCTCGCCTCCTCGTTCACAGGCTACCATCCTCTCTGCCTGCCCCTTTGGATTTTCCTTGGTGCACGCTGGTAAGGAGAGAAACCTCGCTCCCTCTTCTTCGAAGACTGTCCACGTGATTGGATTAGGGCCCTGCTCTTAAGACTCCTTAATCTTCCTTGTCTCCAAAAACTCCTGTCTGCAAACAGTGACTCCGTGGGTTTAGGCTTCAAACGAGTTTGTGAGGACACAGTGCCTGGCTGTCCCTGCATTTTTTTTGCACACTCTGTCACTTTCTGGAGTGATCAGAGGCTCCAGAATTGTCTTGTCTGCCTCAGCCCTCTGGTGCACAGTCAGCCAACTCTTCAAGGGTCTGGGTTTTTTTTTTTTTTTTTTGAGGGACAGTAAGAGAGAGGGAATCCATTTTACTTTGTTTTTCACGTGGCCTTCATTGCTCCGACTCTTCGCTGCATACGTGGTGCTGGGGTTTGAACCTGCGTCCTTGTGCATGCCCGGCAAGTGCTGTAACTGCTGAGCCACTGCTGCATCCCTGGGTTCTTCCTTTAAAAGATGCTTCAGTCAGAATTGGGAACTGCAGCTCCGAACCAGTTTCCTCATGGGCGCTCACAGCCTGCAGATGAGGAAGGTGATATTGAAGTCACAGCTCAGGTCAGCATCAGAGCTCAGGCTATGACTCTTGCTCCTGCCCCCTGTCTGGTGCTTTGCCCGAGTCATGGCCTGCTGTCCTGTTTGCAGACCTCTGGTTGTTTCAGGGGCGCCAGGCACTGCCTGCGATCACCTGTTCACTCCCTCGTCAGCTAAGGACACCGCAATCCTCCACCCAGCAATGCTTATTCTTTTTATCACCCCCATTAGTGCTTGGCACTGTGCTGAGCAGAGAGCAGTTGCTCAATAAAATCCTGGGGGCTTCAGACAAGCCACCTGCATCCGGGCTCCAGCACTGCTTAGAAACCTGGGTGGGGAGGACGGGGGCCTGGGCTCCCCTGAGCGCTCACGCTCACTCACTGGGTGATGTTTGGCTGCCTCGCTCAGGCCAGTTACTAATTCGCAGGAGGGGACGAGCCAACTGCCCCAGCTCTGAGCGGATGCCTGGGACAGAGGTTCCCGCCCAGGACTCTGCTCTGCAGCCTTGGGCTCCTGGAGCAAGAGCCATCCATGGCTTCTGCCTCACCCTGCTGGCCCTGCCAAGTCTCACCCCAAAGGCAAGGGGTGGGAGACATGTTGTGCTTCTTCAGAGGCAGGGACCACAACCACAGGACGGGAACACAGGATCCGGCCAACAGTGCGCCTGCGCGATCTTCCATAAAAGGCTTCCGTCTGCCCTCCTTGCCAGGACGTTCCTCAAAAGAGCCGGAGTCACACTCTTAATAAACATAAGCTGATTGATGACAGCTGCTTATAGCAAGTGACTCAAGGCTCAGTGCCAGTACTAAGTGGCAAAGTCAAGGTGATGCTGAGTTGGAGCTGTTTGTTTTTAGTATTTTATTTTTGGTCTGGGGGATTGAACACAGGGCACTTAACCACTGTGCCACATCCACAGCTCTTTTCATTTTGAGACAGGGTCTCGCTTAGTTGCTGAGGCTGGCTTTGAACTTGGGATCCTCCTGCCTCAGCCTCCCGAGTCGATGGGATTACAGGCGTGCACCCTGGTGCCTGGGGAGCTGTTTGCCCTTAGCAGCTGTGGACGCCACCTTCTCTCATGAATCAGGACTGGCCTTGGAGGTCTAGCAAGATGGGGCACTGGACAGGAAACAGAACACACACGGGGACGTGCCTCTGATGGTCAAGACGTTCCAACAGAGAGGCTGCTCCTTCAGCGGCTAGGCTTGGAAAGAGGACCCAGTTTCCTTTGGGACCTGTGGGCTTCTGAAACAGCTGCTTGTATCCCCATGGCCATTCTGATATACGTCCTCTGTCTGCCATGGTGAGAAACTCTTACCTCTCAGCTCCACCTACTTTTCTTCCCTGCAGGTCTCAGGAGGGTGGGAGGTGGCTTTGAAAGTTACATTTTTCTTATACTTTGAAATTTACTGCCTCTGAGTATAAGTAGTAGAAGGCCTGACTTGAGAGTGCCAGCTCCATTAGACTAGCATGCTGGGTGATCTTGAGCAACTCAATAAACCTCTCTGAGCTGCAGTTTAAAATAGAACTGACCCCATAGGGTTGCTTATGACATATAAAATGTTTGGAATACTTCTTGGTATACAGTAAGGAGTCTAGAGGAGTTAGTTATTATTACAAAAGAGCAAAGACACAGAGAAAAAACATAATGCCCATTTTTGGTCCAACTTTTGGAGATGAGAAGTTATATTCTATCAGACAGAGGAGGGCTGCTTCTGTTCGACAATTTGGGAATGTGAAAGACATGATGACTCTTTCTTCTGCTTCGTCATGGCCCCGGAGACCAAGGAGGGGACGCTGGCCCCGCGTGGCGCTGCTCACGTACAACCTTGCCCTCTGGCTAAAATGGGAGCTCGCTGTTGGGTGCAAAGCCAGCTTTCCCCTGGGCTGCGGCAGGGCTCCCGTTCTAGAATGGGAGGGGTAAAGGCACATGTGTGTAACTCTTGTGCTGTTTGTGTGGCCCTTTCACTCTTCCTGAATCTTGTTTGGAGAGCATTATGTGGAGAGAGTGGAGTCAGACCCTGGCAGCCCCCAAACCCGTTGTTTGACTAAACTCTTCCACACTTTTTTTTTTTGAGCGAGAGAGAATCAGCTGTATTTAATTTTTCATCAGGTTTTCGTTGCTCTGAGCCTCAGGTGTGTATGTGGTGCTGGAGTTTGAACCCAGGTCCTCGCACATGCCAGGCACGTGTGATACCGCTGAGCCAGCGCTCCAGCCCTTCTCCCACGCTTTTTGAAAGGACCAGGTTGGAGGTGCAGCAGCGTGGACTGGAGACGCTCTTGGGTGGTCTCGTGCTTGATTCCTTTATTGTTATAGCTTTATCGATGAGATGCACATATTATAAACTGCGCACATTATAAACACACAACCCAATGGTGTTTTAGTCACTCATAGACTTTGCAACCGTTACAAGTCAGATTAGAACATTTCTATCACCCTATAAAGTTCTCCCATACCTGCCAATCCTCGCTCCACCCCCAGACCCCAGCAATGAGATCCATTTTCTGTCTCTGTAGATTCACCTTTTCCAGACACTTCCTGTAAGTGGTGCTGTACAAGAGGTGGTCTCCTGAGTCTGCATTCAGTTCAGGATAAGCTTTTTGAGTTTAGTCCATGTGGAAACACGTGTCAACATTTTCTCCTTTTCTGTCGCCAAATAATATTCCATCGTATAAATATACAACATTGTTACTATTCACTAGCTACGGGCATTTGGGGTATTTTCCTCCTTTTTATGGGTCCTAAATATACGTACATGAATATCCACGTACAAGTCTGTGCAGACGTGCGCTTTGATTTCTCAGGTGGCTGCCTGGGCAGGGAAGACTGCTGGACCCTTCGCTACGGGAGGTTTAAGTTTTTGAGAAATTGCTCTGCTGCTGCTCTCTCCCCGCGGCAGCGTGGAAGGGCTTCCGTTTCTCTCTCTGCCAGCGTTTGTCTTCCTGGCTCTTTTTCCTCCAGTCTTTCTAGTGAGTCCTCAAGTGACATCTCCTTGCGACTTCAGCTCCCTTTCCCTAATTCTAATGGTGATAAATGCTATTCAGTTGTTAATAGCTACCGTCTTTGGTGAGGTAGGTTTTGGGTTTCTAACTGTTTTAATTGCACGTGTGTTTTAAAAGGACTTGCAAGAGCTGGTGCGTGCCAGGCAAGCACTGTGCCTCCGAGCCATATCGCCAGCCCAGGAGTTCTTCACGTATTTCCCATGCAATCCTTTATCATATTATGATTTTATATTTTCACCTAGTCTGTGGTTTGTCTTTCATTTCTTTTTAAATTATTAGTACTTTATACTTACAGATAACATTGGGGTTCATTCTGACACAATTTTGCAAGAGCGGAGTTTGCTCCAATCCAGTCCCAAATACTCCCCAACCCCGCTTTTCCTTCCTCTGCTGGAGGTGACAATATTCACCAAGCTTCTGTCTGACAAAGTCCAGACTTGGGGAAGGGCTCAGCAAAGCCAGCATTCCAGGAGACTGTCAAAACCGTCCCTTCTGGGGTTGGAGCGGTGGCTCCGCGGTTTCAGCACTTGCCTGGCAAGCACCAGAACCTGGGTTCAAAACCCAGCACCATGTACACAACTAAGTGTTGGAGCAACTAAAACCATGTGAAAAACTAAAAATAAAGTTGTTTCTCTCTAAAAAACAAAAAACAAAGAAACCATCCCTTCTGGAAATGGGCTGTTTACTCAAATTGGAAATAGCTGTTACTGATTGATGAGAAGGGTACTTGAATAACACATGTGAAAGTCATGAGGGATGAAGCTGTACTGACTTCCAAGCAGGGTTGGAAATAGCAAAATAATTGGAAATGAGGAACAAAGGAAACAGTCTACGTAAAAATTGCCCTTCCTGTCTTTGCAGAAGTTAGGTTTTAACCTCTTAGCCCATAGGTTAGGATGCACATATATCTTAAGATTAACAATTATAGGACGTAGGCTAGCTGCAGAATGCTGGGAAGGTTACAGTACCAGGTGGTTTGGGGTTAGCTAACCGTAACACAGCTAAATAAGAAACATCTGAAGGAAAACAGGCAGGCAGAGTTTTGGGCAAGCGTTGATCTCTGCCTTTTATCAAAGCAGGTATAAAGAACTGGGAACAACATGCTTTTTGAAAATAAAGCCGTTTTGTATAATACTGAAACAGTTCATGAGGATTTGACGATGAGCTAATGATAAAGTGGATAGTTTTGTGTCTGGTGCTGAACCAGTTTAATGGTTCCAGGTGGTCAACGTGGTTAACGGGGCAGATAATGAGAGCGTTGTTTGTTCACCTGTATAAAAGAGCTCAAGAGGCGGGCGCCGGCGGCAGTTGCTCTCGCAACTCGCCCGGAGGGTCAGGGCGTTTCTCCGCGCAGACTCCGCTCATCCTTCACGGACCCTGACAGTTGCTGGAGCTGGACCCCGGCAAGCGGCGTCTGAACAGGACCCTGAAGGTAAGTGTGTGGAGGTTTCTGGGGTGGGTAGGACTTCCCCTGAGGGTGCTGTAGGCCCCCTAGATGGTGATTCCAGGAAAGCATAGGAGAGTAGTCAGCACTTGGAGAGCTCTGGGTCATGCTGAGTCTAAAGAAAGAGGACTCTTGATATAACTAAGCGTACGAAGGGAAATGCCGAAACTACACCCCAGTTACAGAAGGCTTTTCATTTCGTGCCCACATGTTCACTCTGGCTTCTGGAAGAGAGCACCCTAGCCTTAGTCACCTGGGGAAAGGTTGGGAAACAAACGAAGGTTTATTATGATCATCATGGTCCTGAAAACATTTCTGTAGATACATCTTCCTTAGGGAATCTTACTAGGGATATTGTAGATTATCGACGAGAGATGAGTAATTTTGGTAACAGTCTTAATAGTTCTACTCTTCGGGGGCTGGAGCGGTGGCTCAGTGGTTTCAGTGCTTGCCCTGCAAGCGTGAGGACCCGGGTTCAAACCCCAGCACCACGTACACAACTGAGTGTTGGAGCAACTCATGTGAAAAACTAAATAAAGTTGCCTCTCTCTTTCTCTCTCTCTCACTGTCCCTCTCTTTAAAAAAAAAAATAGTTCTACTCTTCAACTCACAGAACAAACCCCTCTTATGAAAGCGAGGGAGATAAGTCTTTTCTGTGAAACGGATGAGCTCTCTAAGGATGAGGAAGATCTAGGAGAAGCTGCAGCTGCTTATCGTGAGAATTTTGTGGCTCCAGTACAAATTCAAACCCCAAAACCATCTAAATAGAGAGGTCCTAAGCCCCCTCCACCAAGATCAGTGTGTTTTCAAGAGCAATAAAGGAAGGCCTTAAAGAGGGAGTTACTTTTTTTGCTTGCTTTCCTGTTATCTTTGAAGATGAATTTGAATCTCCTCAGTGGGAAGCTTTGCTTTTCAAATTAAAGGAATTAAGAACAGCTGTAGAGACTGCTGGTCCCAGTTCTACTACTTCTCAGATCTCAGGGTGGAAAGGGATGGTTGACTCCTTTGTTTTCAGATGGTTAGAGCGTGTCTGCCAGAGGTCAGTATTGTGGAAGGCAGAATGAGGAATTGGCAAAGAGACGGGCAACTCCTAACCGTAGCACTAAGATGCTTCAACGGATGTTGTTGGAAGGTCCCTGTGTGGGTCTAGCAAGTCTGCCTTGATAGTGTAGTGACGAAGCCACTGAAGCTTGGTAACATCTACCTGCAGCAGATGGTAAGAGTATGGGACTAAGTGTACTTAAACGAGGGTCAAAAGAACCTTAAGAATTTCCATCTGAACTTAAGTGGGTAAAATTGTCACCAGTGAAGATGCAGCTCATATTATTAAACAATTGGTTTTTGAAAACGCAAACTTGATTATTCAAAGGGTCTAAAATCTGTTTCCTGTTTGCACACCTGTCCTGTTTGTGTACATGTTACATGTTCAACATGGTACCAAATTGTTTTATAGATGAGTGCCTGTAAAAGAAAATAGATCAAAATGACTTTTAGTTTGTGTGACTTAAATGCTTAAACGGAGGTAAAATCTAAATCATTTAGACATTAAAGATGTGTTTGAGTACCAGCTCACATGTTCAAGGTGGTCAATCGATAGAATGTTTCTACAAATGTTTAGAGTGTATCACTGCTTCTAGGGTCTTTTTCAATGAAAAAAGATGGCTTATATTGGTCTAATATCCTGGTTTCATGGGTAACTTAAAGGTAAAAAATAAAAATGGGTGAATTAGATTTAACATAAATGGGGTCAAGCTCCATAAGTGTGTGTTAGAGGAGACATCTGAATCTGCAAAGTGAAAATGTTAACATTAACTGCTAAGTAAATTCAAGTGTCTTAGTGTCTATAAGATGATGTACTTGGTTTTATTAAGCATGTTCTATAAATTTTATAAGGTAACATTTGGGTTTCTTAAATTTGCTTTTATAGACTGGAAGCAAATAGATTGGTTTGGTCTGGGAATTCACGAAATGCAAGTTTGAGTTAAAATTGTGACAGGTGTGATTCTACAGGCAGAGTACAAAGGTTTCACCTGTGTATCAATTGAACTATAAGAAGCAAGGAATGTTTCCTCTTGGCAGGAGTAACTAGATTCAGTAGTATCATAAAGATTGTTTCAAAATGTAAGTTTGACCAACAGGGAAGAGATATGGGAAGGTAACAGGTATGGACGTAAACTTTGATACGAAAATCGGAGTGAAATCTTCCTAAACGAAGAAAAAATCTTTCTGGGTAAAGAAATGTCTGGGTGAGTTGCAGGTTTGTGGAAGGTAAATTTCAAAAGCTTGTGTTGGTAAGTTGAATATGATTGGCATAGTTATTCAGGGTTTCTTAAACGTTGACCTGCACTTACCAGGACAAGTCAAGGTGTTAGGCTTAATTACTTAGAAAAACTAAATCTTAAAGGAGTTTATACCTGTTAATACCTTCTAAGTGATTACTTAATAACATTACGTGAGCAACTGTTTCTGGGTTATAATATAGCTGATGCTTTTAATATATGTAAATAGAACCATACGTAAGAACTGGATGTTTATCTGAGCCTTGTTTAAATGTTTCATAGGTTTATAAATTGAAGTGGGGTTAGAAAGTGAGCGTGCTTCCACACCTTGTATTTCAGAACCTAGGTCACATCTGTATACTTGAACTACATAAATGTTTCATTGTTACACACCAGATAAGTCTCTCTGATCAACTTTCCTAAACTTAGAAAATTTACAATATACTAGGGATTCTGAATTTACACTTTAAACTTAATGTAAGGACACGTGTGTAATACTGGATTTTTGTCGTACATGGGATTATTCATCTCTTCCAAGTATATAAATCTAAGGTGTAAAACTTGGGATCCCATTTTACCAAGTTGGTGTTTCCAAACGAAAGTTGTAACGATGGTCTTCAGGTTTATATAAAACAACACATTTCCAATTTAATATTTTTAAATTGGATTAGAATAACCTGAGTCTCTACGCTGGTATAAACTCAACCATTTTTAAAGTAGAGAGCCTAATTTATTTGAAGATCAGCAATCGAACATGAAAACGTTGTTTCCCTCTCCCATTTAAAAAAAAAAAAAAAAAAAACCCCTTGGTGTTTACTATGTCTCTGATGTAAGGTTGTGTGTTAACTACTTAGACTCAAGAAAACACTACCGCTTTCTGCAGAAACTCGGGGAGGCTCTGAGAACACGTCATCATGGACCCTGAGTCCTTAGAGGGCTGCATAGTTTGAAAGGGCAATTATCACGATGGCCCCTGGCACTCCTTTTCTTTTTCTTGTAGGCTTTTTTCTCATTTGAAAGAGGAGCGCTTTTTAGTTTTTCATGCGACTTTCATTGCTCAGACACCTGATTGTACGTGGTGCTGGGGTTTGAACTTGCGTACTCACAGATGACAGGCAAGTGCAGTAACGGCCCAGCCACTTGTTTTTTGAGTGTTCGATGCACGGGGAGGTGGACCCTGCTGTAATAAACAGGTGCCTGGGACATATTGGTAGGATTCATTCCTGTCTTCCCCGCCCTCTGACCCCTTCCTGTACTCTGCTAATCTTTTCAAGGGACAGTCCTTTTTCCTATTCTGACCTTGCTTTTCTTGGTTTGACTTTGGAGTGCAGAAAACTTTGTTTTAACAAAGGCTTAATTCATCCATTTCACCTTTTATGGCTCATAAAAAAATTGTCTTAAAAACTTTGCCTAACCCAAGGTCATGATTTTTTTTTTTTGACCCTTAGCTTTAGCTCTTAAATTTAGGTCTGTGACTAATTTGGCATTAACTTGTTTGAGATGAGGATTTAAGGGCACCCCTCTGGGTATTAGAATTCCCCAGCACTGTTCGTGGGAAATACCATCTTCCCTGTTGAATCATGTTGGTTCCACATCAGTGGACACGTGCAAGGGTTTATTACCAACACTTTGGTTAAACTCCTTAGCTCGTGCCATGCTGTCTGGATTCTGTGACTTTAATTTGACTCCAAGACTGGGCTTCTATTTCAAAATTTTGGCTACTTGATATGTTGATTGGGTTTGTTAGGTATTTTGATCACAACTTGGAAGGTCCCTTTTGGCTCAGTTTCGGAGGTCTCAACCTGGGTGGGGCCGTCTTCATGGAGGTGGCAGAAGGAAAGGGTGTGGTGGAGGGGCAGTCAGCTCACACAGCCAGGAGAGGAAGGGACAGTGAGGAGTAGGAGTTGAACCTCCTCGGCCCCCAGGGACCTGCTTCCTCTACGTCCACCTTCCAAAGCCATTCAGCCTACCCTGGATGGATCTGTGGCTGAGGTCAGAGCCTGTAGGATCCAGTTGGCTCTCCAAAGCCCCACCTCTGTGTGCACTCTGGGGGGGCTTCCACTCCCAAACCTTCATCTCATTTTTATTTCCATATAAACATCAATCGGTTTCAGTTTGGAACAAAAGTCTATTGGGATTTTGATTCAATCGGTGAAGAATCGCATCTCGCCAATATCAAATTTGCTAATTGGTGCATATGAAATGCCACTTGAGATCTTCCCTAATTCCTCTTAGCAGTGCTTTGTGGCCTTCAAGGTACAAATGTTTTACTTTTATTTGGGTTGTAGTACTTGTGACATTCTGAATAAACTTGTTTTCTTAAATTTACACGTAAACAATCCTAGTTAGTAGAGTGCTGCAGGATGTTTTGGGACAGGTATACATCGGGTGGTGCTAGGCATGTCCTCATGCATCCACCAGGTAATGTTAAACCTGCTTTCTAAACGAGATACCTTTTGTGCAGGAAATGACTGTGTGCATTAACCTGTATCCTGCCACCTTGGTAAATGTTCGTTAGCTCTGCTGGTGTTCTGGGAATTTGGTAGGATTTTCTACATAAGGAGTGCTGTCCCATGTGGGTGAAGGCAGGTTTATTTCCTTTCGCATTGGCATGATTTTATTAGATGAATATAGCTATAATTGAGGGGAAACACTGTCAAGAACACGTGTATGTATACTAATTTATCCAAGGCTAGTGCCGTGTCATGGATGCATTGGCATGATCTTATTCACTAAGGTTGTCTTGTTAGATTCTAGCCAGTGTGACCCGACCTAGAGAGGTTGGTATTGGTGGGCAGCTTTGCCTTGTTCCTGATTGCTGTGGTTTGAATGGGGTATACCTGAGCCTGTAAAAGCAGGACTACTTGGAGGTCAGATGATGGAATTGGAGAGCTCTGACCTAATCAGTCCATCACAGTTGGAATGGATTGGGGGCCACTGTAGGCAGGTGGGGCAAGGCTGGAGGGGTACGGGTTGGTCAGTGAGGGTGTGCCCTGGAAGGGTGCATCGGCCCTGCAAGCCATTTCTTTTTTCCTCTCTGCTTCCTGACCCTGCATTGACCTGTGCAGTTTCCCTCATCTGGTCCTTCCACCATGATCTGTTTATCTTGGGCCCAGAGCAGTGAGTGGACTTGGCCATCTCTGGACCAAGACCTCTAGAATAGTGAGCTGCAAGTTGTTCTGGACTAGTACTCTGGCAGGAGCAATGAAACAGCTGACCAGCACATAACAGTCTTGGGCAGAATACATTCAGTCCCTCACCATCAGAGGGGAAGAGAATCAATCGTCCTTAGTTCCTCATGTGGCTTTCGTTGCTCTGGTGCTGGGATTCGAACCTGCATCTTTCCGCATGCAGGCAATATCACAAGCGCTGAGCCACCACTCCAGCCACTTTACCATCAAGTGTGATGTTACCTACGGATTTCTTCTTTTGCAGAATACCTGTTTTAGGTGGAAAATGCTATTCTACCTCGTTTGAGGGTTTTTGCCACGAATAGTTGACACATATAGATTCAGAAAACTCTTATCAAGATGATCGTGGGTTTTTTATCTGGTAGAGGGGGAATGAACATGTCATCTAAAATCCTCATCAAAAATGAGTTAAGATGCTGGTGATCATTGTTGTCCTTTATACAGATGAGGAAACTGAGGCTCAGGTTAAGTCCCCACTCGGAGCTGCTTCAAGGATTTAGGTGGGCAGGATGTGAGCCCACGTTGTCTTCTGATGCTGTAGCAGAAGGCTGCTGCTGCCCAGCTCCCCAGCTTGTGGCATCAAACACCAGTCCTTAAGCTTTGTCAGTCTCCAGAATGTTCACAAGAAAACCACTTGGCCAGCAGGCTTCTGCGCGTTCGTGGTCCCAGCCGTGGGGCTCTCTGGGAAGTCCAGCAAGCATCCACTTGGCAGGCTTCCTGCCCGCTGGGAGCTTACCTTTCGTGCCGTGCTGGGAGTATGCTGGGTATTTTTAGAGTTCAGCAGCTTGGCGGTCTGCTCTTGTTCCCCGAGGTCTGTGGATTAACCCAGGAGTAGCATATGCCCACGCTCTGCTTGCCTGGTCTTGGTATGCGGGCCTCTGTGCTGCTGAGCAAACAGATTGTCCGAGGTAGATCTGCAGCCAGAATTTTTTTCCCTCTATTTCCTTTTCTCTGAGCTGCTCCTCCCCTCGATACGGTGCTGCTTCTCCTGGGGGCTGCCGTGATGTTACAGCAGCTTTGGAGCTAGTGAAGATGGTGGCTTTGCTCTCTAGTAGTTCAGCCTGGCCAGTGACTGCTGGTTCTGGCCACAGGCGTCTTACAAGTCCTCAGCCTCACCTGCCTCCTGGGTAGGGACAGCAGTGCTCCTTGCCTCTACGGAAGAGGATTCAGAAGGCCAGGGAGCGATGATTGCATTTGGCATTCTTGCTCATTGCCCACAGGGGTCGGATACTTCCATGGTCCGGAAGTCCATGGCAGTGTCACCAGGAGCCACCCTCGCCTTGGCTTGGTTATCGAGAGCTCTGGGTAAGGACTACCAGCCATGCTCCGTGCAGCACCGTAGCTGGAAGTCTGCAAGGGAAGGAAAGGTGGGTGTGCGGAACGGCACTTGATGTCCAGAAACTCCAGCTGGGAGGGACTCTGTTCAATGGACCCTTGCCCAGTGTGGACCGTGGAAGGTGTAGGATTATTTTGAGTAGAGGTAGTGATATTAAGGAAGACACCTGGGAGTGGACAAGCACAGCCTACAGTCCAGAGGCAGGCATTCCATAGGCGGAATATGATAAACTTGAGACTTCCCATTAACTCATTTATTCGTGGTGGTGTTGGAATGAACATTTACTTAGAGCCAGATAGTCTAGGTTTAAATCCTCTGCAACGCACTGGCTACACAATGCTCCCCACCTCAGTTTCTTCTGGGTGCCTGGCTCGCAGGTGGGTGCATAGATTACAGGTAGGTGTGCCCAAGGTCTCGACGCTGCTCCCAGGTCACAGGAAGTGCATACCTAGTGCTGGCCGCTGCTGCCACTTCCATGATACATTCAGTACCTGCCACATGTCAGGCACTGAACAAGGTCCTGGTTACAGAGCACTGAGCCAGATCCACAGCCTTGCCTGGGGAGTTTGCCTCCGAGGATGGAGAAGGAAACAATGTGTCAGATAGTAGTGAAGACGCTGGAAAAGTCAGATGAGGGGGTTGATTTCTAATTGGGCAGGAAGATGAAAAACTTCCCTAGAGGGAATGACTCCTACCAAGATGAAGGCTCAGCAGCTAATGCCAAAAAGAGGCTCTGCTAGGATGCTGGAATCCTCTCCTCGGGTGTTGTCCCCTTTTGGAGGGATTCTAAATGAGAGCAGTGATGACATAGGTTCTTCCAACCTTGGTGTTGGGTGCAGGGCCCTGGGACACCTGTCAGTTGACTCGAAGAGAGGACTTGGTTACCTTCGAAACATGGTTGATGGACACATGATAGCTATACCTACTTAACAGGACCTTTGTGGATTCCAGAGAGCAACAAGATACTTTGAAGGTTGACATGAACGGAGGCTTGCTCTGTATGAGGCCTCATGCTGATGATGGGCAGGGTCCACACCTGTTTTGGACTCGGGCCCAGGCAACACTTGGGGCATTTGGGACATATTTATGACGTGTGGTATTCCAGTTCATGTATACGTTATGCTATGACCAGTTGAATAGTTAGCATCAGCGTTGTCTTACATTTTCATTTCTCTGATCGGTGAAATTCCCATGCACTCCTCTATATTGAGGAATAATAGACATTCCTATGGACTGGGTTGACTGTCATGCAAGGCATGTTCCATCTGCAACACTTCCTGTTCACCAACCTCCCCCGTCCTCCTTCCTACCTCTCTGCCCGGTCTCTGGTAGCCGTTACTCTCGACTTCTGTGAGGTCGACGTGTTTATATTCCATAAATGAATGGAAATCTGTAGACTCTTGAGTAGAGCCTCGCTGTGTATGAGGCACCGTGCCCAGCTCCAAGCTTGAGGTGCCAATGGGGACAGAGGCCAGGGGTCATGCCTGTTTCACACTCCTACAGCCCATACAACCCTTGGTAGTTCGTAGGAACTCAGATTTTGGGCTGAGTGTTTCCTG